>JAAEAF010006912.1:0-82261 GCA_011037195.1 Triatoma infestans
AACACAGTCTACTTAATTTCTCACATTTTTCCTCAATTAAGGCACCATAATTTAATTTAGTATCTAGTATTATATCTGATAGCGCACCGTGCGTACCTTTTCTTCTTTTAGTGAGAAGATTAATTCCTGTGTTTTTGACGCGTTCATTATTAAATACTATACATGTAGTAAGTTTAAGAAACTTTAGCAATTATAACTAAGTACAGTAAAAGAAAGTCAATGAGTGTTTTTACACCAGATTTTTCTAAAAACAATTTGTTACAAGTAAGAGAAAGTAAAAAAAAACTAAAAACCACACATTGTTCAAAATTTTAATTCTATGGGTTATTGTAGGAAATTCTGAC
This sequence comes from Triatoma infestans, assembly GCA_011037195.1. Lineage (NCBI taxonomy): Eukaryota > Metazoa > Arthropoda > Insecta > Hemiptera > Reduviidae > Triatoma > Triatoma infestans. Next base: position 345 of record JAAEAF010006912.1, read on the forward strand.
GAAGGAAAGACTAATTGATCCGGTTATCCTCATTTTTCATTTTTTTTTTGTATTTTTTCAAAAATGTTGTAACGATTTCAATTAAATTTATAAAAAGTTGCTCACTTATGTTTGTTGATCAGAAAATTACATTGTAAGTGCACGTGTTTTCATTATGACCGTCTAAAATAGTATAAGGAAGTGAAATCAAGCCTTTTTTCTCTCTGTTTTATAGAACTACAGGAACTTAAAAATAAAAGATTTTGAATTTCATCCAATCAGGAAAAGATTGCCTGGTGAATACTAAATAGCTCCCGTATATGAGTTTGAACCCCCTCCTTATAGAAATTAATGATTTGTCCTGCATAGAAAAACTTTTAACAACAACCCTTTGAAAAGCAAAACATGAACGGAAGGAGGGGAAAGTCCTTCACTGTGGTAGAGAGCTAATAAAGATAAAATATTAAATGCAAATTCAACGCTAAGATAACACTGTAATATTTTATTAATTAAATGTTATACATTTCAAATTTCATTTAACACTAATTATGATTGTTATTATTAATATTAATTAGATATATATGATGAGGTGGGATTAATTTTTCTGTTAAATTAAAAGCTGGGAATATTTCTCAACCTTAACGTTACTTTCCCATTAAAAACAAAATATAAACAAAGTGTGTGAACAAACTGTATATAAACAAACAAACAAAAGTAAAAAAATATAATAAATAATATTTAATAAAAATTACTTTCAATATTCAAGATTAAAGAGCAAGAAAGTTCCGAGAAATGAAATCTCAAAACAAGGAACTTATTAAGTGCATTGTATTTAATTAAATTAAATAATAATTGAAAAACAAATTGTATACAATTTTTTTTTTACTTTTCTTTAATAAAAATTTAATATCTTCAGAGCTTTATATTATTTTTTTTAAAAACATTCAAGATGATACTTTCTAAGTAAAATGAACATAATCATTCTTATCTGTACCATAATCATGATATGTAGGTACGTGTACATCGAAATGGATAGGAAAATAGTTTCTATTGAGTTTTCACAAAGTTTCTCTTTCAAATAGTTGTATTCACTATTAATATTATTTATTGTTTATGTTTTCCATTTTTACTGAATAGTTTTCTCAATGATTATTTTCTTTAAATAAATGGTCAACACTGTAGCCTTTAAAAGGCCAATTATCGGTCAAAATTGCAATACTGGTTGCCTGTTTAAAATATTTATCCAGTGTTTATTAATTTTAAAAATGTCATGGTTATATAACCTATTTATTGCTTTAAAAACAAAACACATCAAATGTGGGGTAAAATATCTCGTTATTTTCTCTTACTGGACCTTATTACGCTATTGTATTGGATCAATTTTGGTGTCTTGCATTAGTAAGGATAATAATAATAATAAGAACAAATTAGTCTATTCATAAATTTTCTTCAAACCTAGAATTTAATCTTTCTCGGGCTACTATAACTGAGAATGTGTATTGTAAATTTTGAAATTTCGGAAATAATTCTTTGAGAATGAAAAGGAAAAGTTTCTATCGAATGATCTCTGTGGGTCTGTGTGAACGAAATATCTCAAAAACGAAACATTCCGAGGAAACTCAAACTTTGGTATTTTCCTCTATGATTTTATCCGTCATAATATGCTTCATTTGTCGATCCTGATTGGTTTCGGGTTTTTATCCATCGTCAGATCAATTCGTTAGAGAGATGACTTTTATGGTTAAAATTTAACTATTAGTAAATAATCTGTTTTATCATGGCATTTTAATGCGGGAGAAGTTTGAAGTTTATTATTTGGTTGGGTCCGCGATGCTGGAAAATATCTATGATTTTATCCGTCATGCATGCTTCATTTTGTCAGTTCTAGAGATAAAAAACTATTGGTTCCCTTCATTAAAAGAAGGGATGAAGAGAGCTAAGAATCACTGAGTGTGTCATGTGAGTCTGTGAGCTTATGAGAAAATGTATGGTCTTAGTCCAAAATGACCAACTGGCTACTGTCTTAGTCCAACAGTTGACCAACTGGCATGAACACTCCGTTTAGTGGTCCAGCACCCATCCTGGGGATTACCAAAGGCAGTCCAAGGATGCATGCATCTCTCAGAGATTGGCTCTGGAGAGATGCCAACACTCCGTCCAGAAATTGGCTCAGGTACTTATACTCATCATTACCTTTGGAACGGTGGTGTGGTAGACTAATTGAACAAGAGACAGCTGGAGTGCAGTCTGCAGGATCGGAGTTTAACCTGCCTATGGCGTTAGGGGTATTGCCTCTCTATGGCGTTAGTAAGGTCTTCCTTCCTTCTGATACAAGCAGAGTGTAGGGGCAGAGCATACAGAGTAATGAACAGTGGACATTGGTAGCACAGCCTTTGTCAGACATATGACATAATAGATAAGGTCCTGTTATCAACATGACTGCGGAAATATCTGTCCAAAATACAGTTTTGGTATTCCATTTCAAGTGAGCCTAGAAGCAATGGAACAAAGATTGGAAGGGCGTGGCCAGGCAGGGATCATGTGGTACAGATGGCTCCAAGATGGCATGCGAGGCTGAGCTGGTATAATCTGGAAGTACTCATGGAGAGGCCTCTAGGTAACTACGCCAGCTGGCCCAGTATTCCAGGCCGAAATAGTTTCAATTAAGATCTGTGCTGAAGAAAACTTGAGAATGACCCTTACAAGGAGATTCTCATCTTCCCGGACAGCTAGGCAGCACGGAAGGGCTTTGCTGCCATGAACCTTCCTCATCCCTGTTTGATTATGTAGAAATTCCCTTACACAACTTTCCTCGCACAATAAAGTTCAACTGGATTGGCGCCGGATATCTGGGGATTAGAGGCAACGAAACAGCATGACGAACTGGCAGGAACACTCCGTTTAGTGGTCCAGAACCCGTCCTGGGTACTACCAAAGGCAGTCAAAAGATGCATGCATCTCTCAGAGATTGGCTCTGGAGAGAACACGACAAAATCAGGAAATTAAGTCCAGAACCCAAACACAGCAAGATGATGATGTCAAAGCTGTGTAAAAATAGAACTAAAGAAACCCCCCTGAGGTTCAAGAAACAACTACACAAGGTGGGGATAATCAGCTCAGAACCTTTGTGTAGAGTATGTCTGGAGAAGAAGGAAACGACCTCGCACCAGTTGTTCAATTGTATTCCAATCGTTAAATTGCGCTATGAGACCTTTGGCACACTGAGACCAGAGGAGATAATAGCGCAAAAGAGAGCATATTGGAAGACCCCTCAACCTCATGAAGAGGGGAGGTTTTACGTGCTAGACCTGCAGGGTTAGGCACAATAAGCCATTGGCGTTGTCTAACGTAAATCCAGTCAGGTGACTACCAACAAATATGTTAGGGCAACCGAAAGACAGATTTGCAAGTTCAAAGAAAATTTTTCAATTGTAGTATTAACTCTAGTTGGAGAATGTCAGGTGAATGGTTAACATCAATTTTGTCTTTTTTTAGAAAATTCAATGTAAAAGTATATTTGGTTCTACATATTACATTACTTAATTAATTATATCATTAAAGTTGATTAGACCAGAAATTCATTATTGGTGGTTTAAAAAAAAAATTATAAGAAAAAAGAAAAAAAAATTTAGAGAACCAGTCAGAACGCCATGGCAGGTGGAACATAAAGTGAAATTACTTTATTTTATTTATTTTTTTTGTTAAAAGTTACTTTCATATTCCCTCTTTCTCTACACTTGGAAAGAAGATAAGTTGTATTGGACGAAAATGCCGGTATAAGCAGAGAGACAAGCGCAAGCTGGAAAGTAAGAGCGGATATTAGATTCTCTTGGATAACCGGTTTGCTGCGCAGTTTCCTATTGGCTAGGAATTTCACTGATGCGCAACAGATTCCTTCCCACGTGAGTTAGAATTTATTAACTCTGAATAAAAGGTAACAGTCTTTTTTTCTCACTTTTTTTTTTTTTTAAGAAAATTCCTTCACTTTATTGTATTTAGTTTTTTTTTTTATCCTATTAATTGTCAGTTGTGTCCTTAACTACAACAGGTTGTACTGGGATCAACGTGTTAGATTGAGATGATTAGTTAAGAGGTGAATCGAATATAGTAGCCCCCCTAGATCCTCTTAAAATGAATTTTCCCGGTAAAATATGTCAAATAAATGTATATGGTAGTAATCAGACCAAGTTTAATGATAATCATTGGAACTGTTTTCGAGGAAATGGAACATCCCGATTAAACCGATTTTCTTCAAACTATATTTTAATAAATCTTAATATTATTTTACGTGGTTGAGCTGTTCATTGTACTCAAGTGGCAATATAGAGAAAAGCTTTAAGTTCCCTTAGAACCCTCCAAAGAAAAGGTTAATTTTTCTTGATGGAAAAAACATGTGTAGAAAGTAGGCAAACTTTAAAGAAAATCGGTATAGCCATTTCTGAGAAAGGCGCGATGGTTTTTGACTGAAACCTTCTGTCAGATGATAGATGTTGGCATAGACAGATGATAGATGAAGTTTTTCGTAGTCATGTGTCATGCAACACGTGAACGAATCAATACATGTATTTCCGGTGAAAGAATCAGTATCGAAAATTTGATATAATCCGTATTGTCACTAAATAGAAATAAATGTAATGAGTGAATTAGTAAGGTATACTCGTATGTCTCAATATTTAGTTGCCCTTAACAGTACACCAATTAGTTGGTGGTGGGGATACAGGTTGTTTCTCAGCAAATATCAGTTAGTGAATGAGACTATAGGAACTCTAGCAATTAGTGGTTCAGAACGCTTGAAGCCTAACATCACAGATTCCCCAGAGTCATTGGAAAGAGTCAATTTTTCCGAAAAAAATTACAAAAAAGATTTCTAATAAAACTAATGGGTATTCGCATCGAACTGTGGGGTTCAGGCAAGCGTTCCAACCTCAATCGCATCCAATCCCTACAATCCAAGATCCTTCGAACAATAATGAACACTCCTTATTATGTTTCCAATCAAACCATCAACAATGATCTAAAAATTCCTTTCCTACCAGAAGTAACCAAAGTCAGATATAAGAAATGCCATAGTACCCTGTCCTTCCTCACACCCTAATCCTAAAAGACTCAAAAATCTAGTCTGTAATGTCACACTTCCGGTTAATCGATTTTCTTGAAATTTAGAATACTAACAATGCTTCTAATATATATTGTTATTATATACTCGTAGGTGGTAAAATTCTATTACGTACTGAAGCGGTACTTTAGAGGCAAGTATAATCCCAGGAAAATATTTCTAATAAAAGTGATATTCATATAGCAGTACAAAGTTTAAAGAAATTTGTCGCCCATTTTCGAGAATTCGCGAAAGACAAAATAAAAATCTATCAATAAAGATGCATTTCCTGTTGTTGGCTTTTGCACGAAACCTTCGTGTCAAATGCAGTCGGTAGCTCCTAAATGGAATACCAAGTTTGGGCTTACTGTGATTATTCTTTTTTGAGATATTTTGTTCACACACATACACCATGCAATTGCATACATATGTAATTTGCAAATGATGGAGCATGTTGAAACGGAAGGTTATTTTAAAAAAATCAGGTGAACTCAAGACATGTACGTATTTCAGATGAATATTCAATTTCGAAATTCTGGCACTATCACACAATACTTTTCTTTTTGCATAAGCTTTCACCATATAGCCAGCGCTTACTAGTAGTAAGAGAAAGTAAAAATAAAATAGAAATATTTTAAACAGTTTGGAAAGTTATTTATTCAGATTAATTGGTCTTATTCAAATCACTTAGATTCACTTTAAACTGAACCAGTTTTACTGAGAAATTAATCTCTTTGAGACTTGTAAAAAAATCTCGCCCTGAATTTATTCTACGGTTTATTTTTTTGATTTATAAATTGTCTCTCTTTCTCTCTAACCTTTCGTCTTTTCTGTGTGTGATCTAATATAACTCAAAAAACAGAAAAATCGCACAAACTAGAAACTTGATATTTCCTTTAAAGCTACCAGAGGACCGTGATCGTTTTAGTCAAAATTGATCAACCGGAAAGTACCACTTAACTGAAGGTATTTTTTACGATTTTTTTTTTTAAACAAAAAACTAAAACTTTTATTTGAAAGATTATTCTGGAAAAAGTTGATTATTGGAGGTTTTTTGAGCTCTAGGTTTTCCTTTTAAAGCATCATTTATTAGGTATACTTATACAAATCTTTCTTTTAAATAATATTAGAGGGAATTAAATACTGAGAAAACGTTAAGTTTGAACAAAATCAGTTGACCACAAAATGCAACTTTATTGATCTTTTTTTTTTTGAAAACAATATAATTATTTTTTCTTTTTACTTCCTAACCTAACTCACACGTCGGACATAACATTTTTGGTTTTGTTTGGTCGAAAAATTTGATTTTTTGCCGACTTTGTCTTATTATTATAGTGAAAAATGATCCCATGGGTGTAATATTAAATTAACTAAACATTTAATAAAAATACCAATTTTGAAGAATAGTCAATAATTAGATATATAAAAGTAAATTGAACTGCAATAAATGTTAGTTGTTTCGAGATTTTTATATCAGATATTTTTATTTTTATCATTTTTTTTAAAAAGAAACACAATTAATTGCTAAAAATATTTGTAAACCATATGTCTAGGAAAAGAAACAGGAGAGAGAGTGAGAGATAAATTTCAAAGACAGGTTGAAAGGGGAACGCATGAGGTGTGTGTGTGTGTGTAGTAAACAGTACAAAGTGGGGGAGGTCTAGGCTGACATTGCATAAGGCTGTTTACTGGGGACGCCTATGTACTTATTGTAGTACAAATCAAGGTGTTCAGGAAATACTTTCTTGTACAATATTCAATAGTGTCAAATAAATTAAATAAAAATAGAATAAAAAAATGGGGTAATTAACAACTGTAAATTTAACTGTGCATTGTTAAGTATTGAAATTATTTTTAATTTCTCTTATTCTATAAGAGGAAATATTACGCGATAGTGGTCACATAATTGAAAATTGAGTTTTCACAGGAAAATCATGTTTGGGGCACGAAAGTAACATGTTTTTAACGAATGATCAACATTTTGTTTGTGTGTGTGGAACGAAATGTTTCAAAAAAGAAAATTAATAGAAAGCTCTTAGTATTTCTGTTTAGCTCCTATCCACCATAGTATCTCTGACACAAAGTATTCAATCAAACGTATGTACCAAAGGTATGCGAGTTTTTTCCCCCAGTTTTTCTCTAATAAGTGCCTCCATCACTTTTATTTGAAAAATTTGTCTAGGTATAAAATCTATTTTTTAGTGAGGTGGTGTTAAGCGTTTCTCTGAAGACTGGTACATTAGAAACAATGCTAGCATTCCAAATTTGATAAAAATCTGTTAACCAGAAATGTAACTTCGCAGAATTGTTTTGGGGGGGGGGAGGGAGTTTTTCAAAAACGGCTACATCCAAGTCCTATGAGTTTTTCACAACAGTTATTTCCGGATTAAAGATTTTTTTTCTCTTCAAAATGGGAATTGTGACAATTTATTTAATTTTTAATAAAATTATAAAGAGTCAAAAATTCATTTAATAAAAATTGGTAGTTCCAGATCGCCTGGTGTGACTTTTGAACAGAATATCAGGTTTTAACTTAAATACAAATTTTCATTGTTGAGTCTTGCTGTACACATACTTACACAAGCATATAGGCCGCTTTAAAAAACAAAACAAAAAAAAACACGTTACATCCATGTCACAAAACGTGAAAATTCAATTTTGATAAATTTGATACGATCACAATATTTCCTCTCATAGAGACAACTAATAGAAAGTAAAAAAAAAAAAAAATATTGTAATCCAACATTTAACCTTTAATAATTCCATGAACTGTAAGAAAGCGAAAACCAAGGTCATAACGGTTGCATTCACACTGAACTGCAATTCACCAGTGTTGCATAAAAATAAAAGTAAAAATTTGAATGCAAAGATGTGATAGTAAAATTGGTGTTACACATTTGATGTATTATAACCTTTTTAATATAACTGTAACCTGAATTTGATTGTTAACAGATAAAGAAACCTCAACATTGAAGAAGATAAAGAAAACACTTTTTTTGTTTTTTTTTTATTAATTTTTGGTTACTGGTAAATTAATTTTTTCAAAGTTTATACAAATAGAATGAATGAATTTAAAAATAAAACTACTGTCTGCCTCCAATAAGTATGGTATGAAAACAATAAATTGGCAAATCTTCAAGAAGTGGGCGGAGTAACCTCTTAATAATTATTGTGCAATTCGTGCGAGATAACTGGATTTAAACAGTGACCTTTAAAAATATATATAGTAAGTAATATTTAAATAAATTAATTAATAATAGTGTGCCGAATTGTTGAATATATAATATTATGAACTTTGGGTGACTCCTCAGGAAATCTTGAGAATGACAAGTTTGACAGTAGATGTCTAATAAACTTCTAAACATAATGAAAATAATGGCATAGTAGTAAAGTTATCTGCACTCTTAATTCACTATCGTTAAATTATAAGGGTTGGATTTCTCTATTTTCTAAGTATTGTTGCATATTCGAAGAGTATTTATACTTGACTGAGTTGGACAGTATAACTTGAATCTTAAATTTACTTTAATAGAAAAGTTAAGCTAGAAACTTGAACTGTATTTATTAACAAGAAATGAAAAATTGCAAGAAGCTCCAACTCTAATGTTCCATTTAGATACTCTCATCAGATCCGACAGGAAGGTTTCGGTTAAAATTTGTCAGAACGGAAGTACGACATTGCTGAACGATCTTTGTTTTTCCCACTTTCCACGATCTTCTTTTAAACAGTTCAAACGATTATCTTCAACATTTCGCATACCTACCTAACTAACTACACAAATCACTATTTTTACTTTCTCTTACTGTGTTGGTGGCAACCGTGTGAAATTTTCGAAATAAAGTTTTCACCAGAAATAAATGTTTTGAGGATCCCTGAATAAAAAAAAAAAAAATTGAAAATGTATGTATGTATTTGACTAGCATAACTAAAAAACGAAAAATTGTAGATAGGATATACCGCTATGAGATCGATAGGAAGTTATCTATCAAATGATTCCTCAACCGGAAATAGTATTTTACTGATAGGATTTTTCAGTATTTTACGATTTTCTCATAATGAAACATTTTTTTTTTCAACTTCGTATGTCCATTACACGCATGCAGATCAGACACTTGTATTTGAAAAAATTCTTTTTTACGAATTCTGGGAGCGGGATGACGTTAGAATTCCGTTTAAAGTGTCATAGCAGGATATTTGACGACTTTTGTCTAATGTTAATGAAAATTAAAGACTTTGCCAAAATTTAGAGTTTGAAAAAATCAGTTGAGCTAAGTAGAATTTTATTATTTTTTTTTTTTTTAAGATTTCTGCGATTCTGTTTATCGTTAATGATAATAGCGGGTTTCATTAAAACTTGGTTTACTCATGTGGATACTTAAAATTTCTGTTTCTGAAAACTTGTTTTAAGAAAATTATTGTAGGACGTCTGAGGAAGAGGAACTGCATACTGTCCTCTCTATACTGCTTCACTCTACAGTCATTACAGTGCACGATCTGCCGGCTTAAAATATCACGCAAAGTTGCAAGAAAATTTATCATTTACAACTATAAGAATCGCAATAAGAGAATGTGACGTAAGCCTTTCATACTTTGTCTTTTTAATTATTTTTCATTAACATTATACAAGGGCTTGTGGCCCATGCAACATCCTGAAGCGGCATTTTAGAGGTCCGCCTAACGCCACACCTTCTCCTGAACCTTACTAAAATGAATTATCCAATGAAAAATGTTTCAAATGTGCGTGATAGACCTTCAAGTTTGTAATACGCATACGAAGTTAAAAGAAAATCGTTGTAGATATTTTCGAGAAAATTACAGAAAAAGAAAATCTGAAAAATTCGTTCGGTATACTGACACTTCCGGTTGAGGCATTTTAATAGATAACTCCGATCCCATGGTGATACCCATTAGTAATGTCAAGTTTCAACTTTCTGCAATTTTTCGTTTTTGAAGTATACAGTGCATATATAAATATGCATAGAAAAAAACAGCACTGTTTTCGAACTCAAGAGATTTGAAAACATGAATTTCCGGTGTAAACTTGAACAATTTTTACACCAAAGCAAATACTTCCTCTTATCAGCAATCAGAGAATAGAAAAAGTGAAATATCTGATTTATTACATTTATAGATTTGTAACTCAATAATCATAATTTAAAAAAATTATAGTTTCTTAAGGTTTTTCAGCCAAAATATGTTACTACATTCAAGAAAGTGACGGTGATGTTGTTACCAAAAATATCCCATAATGCTCGACAGAGAGAAAGGGACCCGTTTTTACTTTTTTCGTTTCGAATAATTTTTTATATTTTTCTTAATATTCAATAATAAATTAGGTAACATTTTAAACAGAGAATTAATATTCCAAGAGTTATCAATTTAATAGAGAGAGTATTCTGTCAATTATTAAAATAATGGGCTAATTAGAGCAATAATTTTGAAGGGGAATTTAAAGTAAAAATACAATAAAAACAAATCATATCACCACAAAGCCATGCAATTTTTCTTATTTAGCTTTAACAATATAGTTTTAGTTAGTTCTATCCAAAGGGGCTCCATAAAGTAAGTATAATGATTTAATAAGAAAGAAGTACTCACGATTGCACAGTGGGTTGCTGACTGTGTAGGTGCTGGATTGTCCAGGTCTTGACACTCCCACCAAGAACTGGAAGACTTAAGCGCTCCCCCACGTCTCCCCACTACGGTTATAAAGGATTGGATTTTTTTTCCAAGTAGGTAGAGGAGTAATTGTGGTGGTAGTTGGTGAGGAGAGGGTTTTTACCTCCCCCCCAAGGGGCCGAAGTGACAAGTTTTATTTTTATTCTTTTTGTTTCTTTGTTGCAAACTTCAGGAGATTAACAAAGTGGGGAACTGTATCGTGAAGAGGACGTTTCAGTGTTTCACGAGCTAAAATTCGCTTGTGTATTTTTCTTTGAGAATGTAGCAATTTTACTTTCTCTTATCCTTGTCAAAAGGATATACTGCAAACGTATGAAATAAAATAACAAACTCAAAAAAAAAAGTGAATCTCCGTTGCGTTGAGATCCCCAGACGGTTCCACTTTACTGAATATCTTTGAGTTCGTAGCAATTTTCTCAAAAATGTCTCCTTCCTTCAAACCTAATAAGCCAAATAAATAATTGTAAGCCAAATATTTTCCTGATAAAATTGAGTTTTTGCGACGATTCTACAGAAGTTGCAGTGTTAAGCTTGCTCTCTCTAATCTCAGTTAAATTTACTGAGATTAATTTACTCGTAATACACTGTTCCATTTATTTTTTGATATTAAAGCCAATTCAGCATTTAACAAAATGAGATTTTCTAGAACAATCAATTCGTATTCTAAGATTTGCTGCAAGAGATTGTCGTGTTCAGCAAAAAAAAAAAAGAAGCTTCTTCATGTTGTTGATGTCCCCTAAATACGAAACAGATTTTTTTAACTAATGACTTCTATTATGTATGTTGGTATAAGTGCGCACGAGGTATATATATATTAAAATAAAACTCAATGAAAAACCATAAAGAAGTTCAAAGTTGACATTCTTTTAGACATCACTATCACAAAAGTTTCTGTCAAAGGTCCGTCCACCGGACATGCATTTTTACTGGCAGTTCACCCCCCCCCCCGCGCTATTTTTTGCCTGTTTCTTGAATAGAGCTCCAACTAGTTTTTCTTCTTTTTTTTTTTTAACCTAGCATGCTAAACTACACTAAGGCCTGTTACCTTTAATTGGAAACATTTCACATTAAATTGATTTTTGGAGGATTCATTGATGAAGATATGGTATTAATAATTTAATTGTTTTGCATTATATTTATTTATACTATTTTACGATCATTCACTTCATTTTTATTATTAATTATTCTATAGTAGTCAACAAATGTCATAGTGACCTTTCATGATTAAATATTGCTCCTTTACTCAAATAACAAAAATAAGATTTTATAAATAATTATTTAGTAATTAAAATTTACTTCAAAACGTAATTAAGTTTCATATCTCCATTTTGTTGATTCCTTCCATTCTTAAAGGAACCATAATTGGAAACAACATGTGGCCTAGTCATGTATAGAGATCCCTTTTCAACCTAATTAGGTCTTAATAAAACAATTTCCAAAACAGAGTATAATTGACTAGATTGATTTTTATTTTGATCTAAGAGTGTTTTTCAAAGAGTGCGCTTGCCCGGGCATTAGTATTACTTCTTCAAGGGATTTGCCAATGATTTTATATGCTGACGACATTGTTTTGTTATCGTCTACCCACACTGATGCCCAATTACAGCTGAAGACAAGAGTACTGTGACGTCAATGGTCTCTCGGTCAACACTGACAAAACATTTGTTGTGCCTTTTTAAAGAGGATCCAGAGTTGGTAAATTAAAAAATCTATACTACAATAATCAGAAAATAGAGTATTCAAATTCTATTGTTTACTTGGGAGTAACTCTTTCACATACCGGTTAGTTTCGTAAAGCTTGTGACGCTTCAGTAGCTAAATTCAATATTACCAATGCTTTGGATTTGAATATTCTTAGGAGAAGCAAATCAGATTCATGGTCAACAAAAGTTCAATTATTCAATGTTTTAGCAGTGAGTGTACTGTTTTATTTAGGGGAAGTGTGGGCTGCTGAGTATTATAGTATTTTAGAAAAATGCCAGTTAAAGTTCCTGAAGTCTGTCCTTTGTTTACCTCGAGTTACACCAGATTGTGCCGTTCGACTGGAGACTGGGCTTGTTACTGCCGACTGAAAATTTTTCCCTGGTTAATTACCATACTGAATATGGATAATGATTGTTTATCTAAAGTGGTATATTTTAGACTGGTTGAGCTTGCTAATGTTAATTTACCTCTTAACTGGTTTTGTCAGTTGAAATCTTATTTCCAGTTGTTACGATCGCAAAATTTGACACGATCGCAATACTTCCCCTCACAGCAGTAAGGAAAAGTAAAAACATTGTCCATTGATATATAAAAATAAATAAAACTATTTAAAGAACAATAAGTTTTATATTGTCTCTTGTTTTTCATAGACAAAAAAAAATTAAATTTCATATTGCATAATAATAGCTTTTGGGTAGTTAATATTATTTTGTTAGTCTAAATTTATAGTTTGAGAAAAACAAGAAAGTTTTGTTAATAATGTAAAACAATTTGTTGTTTAATAGTAAGATAAATATATTAAGTTTAAGGTCATTATCAGCCCGAAGGGTGGGGTGGGGATGGGGGCACACAATTAATATATAACTACACAAAGTAAGGGGGTTGTATGATGAGGTAATTATTTATCATTATCACCGTGAATAATAACGTGACTATTTGTTGTCCGTATTGTATTGCAAATTAAAATCATTAAAATTGACAGAAATTTGTTAAACATGGAATTGTTACTTAAAAATATAGTTTAGCTAGACATAAAAATATGAGGTGGTTGTTGAGGTGTAGCATACAGAATAAAATCTAGTACTTGAATGTGATTACGTTCTAATCTAGAAATATTCAATGGTGTTTTAGAGGAAAGCTTAAGGTTTCAGATCCCTTTCGCTCAAGAACACTCCAAAAATAAAGTTTCAGAAACAAAAGTGATGAATCAGAGACATTTTCCGTGGTAGCCTGCTTCATTTTGTGGTCATCGACCGGTTTCGGGCGTTCGCCCATCTTCAGAATGCGTTTTTCAGACAGTGTGCCAACACAGACTCGTACAGAGACTTAGTTTCACACTGTGAAACCGGTCGATGACCACAAAATGAAGCAGGCTACCACGGAAAATGTCTCTGATGCTTTCCAGCTCTGCGGAACCAACCACCACAACAAAAAGTGATGAAGTTTGCTAATTTTGCTGGGTGCCCGAAAGCGTAGTAGCTAGACCAATATGGCTCTATCTCCAACCCTCCACACAAAAAGAGCATCTCCATCATCACAATACTGACACAGAGGACTAGACGTTCTACCTATTTTGTGTAATGACTAGCGTGTCCCAAGTGTATCCAGTCAGTACACCTCAATTGTATCCTATCCAGCGAGAGAAGATACTCCAAATAATTTCTACCTTTAATAAGTCTTTTACCTCGGAGACATCCCTCTAGTACTTTTTGTGTCCAATTCTTTTTTCCTCCATAGCTTGACTTCTCCATTACAAAATTGCTACGGCTGGCTTGGGACCACACAACGGAAATCCCATTTTGGCTAACTTGTGCAGTCTCTCATTGCACATCTACATACCTATCCACCTGTCCAGTTACCCAGAAGAGCTCTACTTCCTGCTCCTCTGTGCGAGGTCGTTAAGTCCTCTCCTTCATTCGCCCGCTAGTTTGGAGCTCCAATATGGCTTATTCAAAGCCATATGAGCGAAGTATTTTTTACAACTCTCGTCCAGTTTGACGCATTCGCTGAAAACATAAAAAGTCATCGCTAAGAAATGTACAATATCCTCTGTAGTGTTGAGTTTACACAAGGAACATCTCTTTCTTACCTCCTCCTTATCCACCCAAGGCGGTTAATTTAAATATAATAATTCGCCCCTCATTTTAAACAACCATCTCATCTCTTTTAAATAAATGAAGAAGACTGGTGGTCAAAGGAGATTAATTTACAGCTAGTATCCAACTGTTTGTAGTAAGTAAAACTCGAGGACGTACTTATGCACAACGCAGACTTCTCCCTTCCGGTGCACCAAACTTATCTTATCTAACAAGGTCGACACTGGTTCTTCCAAAGACTCACGTCGTCCCTGGGCCAAGCTAATCTAACGCTCAAACCAATAAGTTTTTTTTTAACTACTTCCTGAACAGAAATCCTTGTAACCTTATAAGCAGGAAGCTCCAGCACTCTAAGACAGTATCTATAGTGTAGTCTTCAGGTAATTACCGCAAGCAGATCAACATCAGTCTCAGCATTCAACACGTAGTTCCGGGTAACTGACAGAAAAGAAGGCAGCTTTTTAATAAAAAACACAACAGCTTTTCAAATATCTCATACCGTTCAAACCCTCACGCCTGAGCAGCATAACAGGGAAATGACCTGCAAACAGAGTTAAATAATTGGAACTTAAGAGAAGAGGAAAGCCACAAAACCCGACCAGACAGTGTTTAGAGCTAGCTTAGCGGAAGACACCTTCTCTTTAACATGGGTATGGAAAGAGAGTTGAGGCGTAAGAATAACTCCTAAATATTTGTACCTATTAACAAATTCTACTTCCTGACCACTATAACTCCATTTGTCTGAGTATTTAGTACGGGAGCACAACCTACCTCTCGTACTGAATACCATTACTTTCGATTTCCCAGTTTTAACAACCAGACTCCACTGTTGACAATACTTCTCTAAAATATTAATATTATATTGAAGTTGTAGCGGATTTTCACAGATAAGACCAATATCATCCGCATAATTATGGACTTTCACAATGGTTCCAGCCACTCGGACACATCCCTCTAAGCAGAATGATAGGTCATCTATGAAAATTGAAAATAAAATTGGACATAAAAGACATCCCTGTCTAACTCCACTACCAATGCGAAAAAAATCGGAAATTTCTTGTTTGCCCTTGACAGCAGTTTCTGGGTTGACTCGATCGAAAGCTGCAGAAAAGTCGACAAAGAAGCAATACACCTTTTGTCCTCTTTTTAAAAATTTTAACTTAATAAGATTTGAAAGAACAAACATTTTGTCAAGAGTAGAGCATCCACGTCGGAATCTCGCTTGGTATTCACTCAAAACGTTATTGTTCGCAAGGAACGACGCAAAAGAAATCCTGCAAAAACCTTAGCAACAGCATCAATACATGAAATGCCCCTATAATTGCTTACTTCATTGATTTCACCTCGTTTAAAAAGAGGAAAAACAATAGATCTATTTAATGACGGTGGTGTTAAGCCAACCTCATACGTATAATTAAGAAAAGGAGGATTTTTGTAACATTCTGAAGTAATTCGGTCAATCCCTGGGACCTTATTATTTTTCAAGTTACTCAGAACTGCATGAATCTCGTCCCAGGTAAAAAGAGAGTCCAATGTTTCATTATAGGAAAGGGGCTTGGCATAATGAATCACTAAAAGATTTTAATCTTTTTATATCAAATATTTATATAAAGGAGCTACAACTTTTATTTGAAATATTTCTATGGGAAAATTTACTTAAGGCTACTTCTTCGGGAGGGATGGGGTATATTTTGCTCTAAAGTGCTATCATAGTTGAATATACAATTCTACCATCTAAACAAAATACTTAGAAATAAGAAGATAGTCAAAATTCCGAGTTTCAAGAAAATTAATAAACAGGAAGTGCGTTTCTGCGTGAATATTTTTCGGTTTTCGCGACTCTCTCCATAAAAACATAGACGAATTTCATTAAATTTAAATATACTAACTATAAAATTTGTCAATAAAAATTTTGTAAACTGCAGTAAGAGAAAGCTGAGTGAGTGTTTCACACCAGATTTTTATTATTAAAAAGAAATCATAGAATTAACGCAATAAAAGTAAAGAATTCAATAATGTTATTCTCATTATAATAGTATATGGTAATAATGAGGATTTTTTTTTACTTTATTTCGAAATCTAGTGGGAATTACCACTATTCAGTTACCAATGATCTATACACTCCAAATATCTAAGCTTTCATAACTTGGAGGTCTATTGCTTTATAATGTTACCAGCAACAAATAAAAATATTAGCATGATTAAATAAATATATATCCACATTTCCCTTGTGATACATTTTTTTTTAAATCACGATCACGCAAACTAAGAAACCAGATATAATAAAAATTCATTTTAAAATATGCATACGACTTTGTCTTAGTTGGCTTTAATATTATTTAGTTGGTGAATATTGTTTAGAATATAAAACGATATTTTTTGTAGGGAAGTGTGACGTCCTAGTTTTCCCCCCACAGCCCGTCTGAAATCAATTTTCTTGGATAAAATTTTGAACAAATGTGAAGTCTATCTCTCACTCTCTCTCTTATTTTTATATAATATATATATATATATATCCATAGTCAGCATAACAAGTGAAGTAGAATATAATGCCTATTATTACTTTCCCTGACTGCTGGTAAGAGGAAGGACTACGTTTGCGTCAAATTTTCTTTATCAAAAATCGCCGGAAATACACGTTTTGAATGCGTCCACTGAGTACGAATAAGTGGTTTTTAGAAATTGGTTTGGCATGTATGTGTGTATGTATGTGAATAGCAGCATTATGGCTCAAAAAATCTCAACAAGTTTTAGGAATCACCAAATTCGACAGGAAATTATCTGTTAAAATTCCTGTAAAAATAAAAAAAAGAAGAAGGCGCGCCAATTTCTGTGATCATTGGCGCCCTGAGCTTTCTCTAGTGCCCAGACCGGCCACCAGACAAGGAGTTCTCTCCTTACAGACAACACTGCCCCATCACCGGACAAGTGAGCTATAGAAGCTTCTATGAAGAGATAATCTAGGGACAACACTGCTTGTGATTCGAACTCGGGATCTCCGGCGTTGCTAGTCCAGCGCGCTACCATCCAGAGCCAATCCTTTCCCTAATTTTGCTGATATACGCAGGTCTCGAACTAGGGACCTTCTTGTTCCAAGTCCATGCTCATAACCATTATACCAAACTTAGCATAGTAACTACTTACATAAAAGCTACAACTTGTATTTGAAACATTTTTTCCTGCAATATCATTTTTAAGTCGGAATTTGGGGGAGGAGTGTGGTTATGCTATCTCTAAAGTGCTATTTCAGGTTTAATCATCTGAATAATATTGATGTTTTGATCTTCGTTAAGATCGCTGTATTTGATATTGTAAAATGGGGTTTGAGATTCGCCCACCAAAAAAACATTTTTTCAAATTTTCACCGACACTTCGGCAAATTTATTGCCTTCTTCAGGGTCTGTACAAAGCTAATAAAGCACATTGCAAACTCAAAAATAAAGAATACCACACAAAAATATAAAATAAAAAGTCAGAGGTATCTGCCATATGACAGTTGCATCATGAAGAATTACGTAGAATAACGTAGAATACGTTTCTCGGTTTTCCATCCCACCCCCTCTAACCCACTAATATAGTCGCATTTCTAGTTCAAAGATATTGACCAGAGATGTTACCTAAAATGAATATAAAATTTTCCTTTTGATATATTTTGTTCACATGTTCTTCCTGTAGATGATCATTCGCTAAACAAAAATGTTTTTCATATTCAGGAAATCTCAAAACATTTATTTCCGGTTGATGAAAAATCCAAATTTGATCGCAATACTTCTTGTTACCACAGTAAGAGAAAGTAATAAAAAAAGAAAACAAAAATCTTCCTTCAGTGTGAAATCTATTCTTATAAAGAAATAATCGCCCCATTATTTGACTGTTAGAAAGACGGGTGGTTTAGCTTTGGCAATACAACAAGGAAGGGAGAAAGTGTATACAAGGTGACGTCGGCTGACCTTGGACTAACGTTATATTGCTGCGAAAGGGAAACCGAACTGGGTTGGTCTCCTTCCTAGAATGTGTTTGGTGACTACATCATATTTATATGATCAGCCGTCTGAAGATTAAGAAATTAGGCTGCTTCACCCCCATCACCACGTAATTAAAAATTATAAGTAGTCCCCCGTTTAATGTAATAAATTAATTCTATTTTACTAGTTAAGCCTATCTGAACTTCGGGAAAATTAATTTAATAAAAGTGATAGGTTTATACTGTACAACTGAATATATTGTATTATATTGTACAATTGAAGTTTTTTTTTTTAACTACTTCCTGAGCAAAAATCCTTGGTAACCTATAAGCAGGAAGCTCCAGCACTCTAAGACAGTACCTAAAGTGTAGGTAATTACCACTCGCAGATCAACATCAGTCTCAGCATACAGCATGTAGTTGTGAGTAACTGACAGAAAAGAATACTACAGCTTTTTAATAAAACACGCAACATCTTTTCAAATATCTCATTCTTTCATTCCAACTCTGAAGAAAATCATAGAAAATTCCCATAAAATCCACAAATCTATAACGAAAAGTTTTGGTTAATTGATTTTTCCGCAAACTTGCAATTCGAATAGTACATTTAATATCACTTAATATTGTGAACATTGAACCGAACTGGCACTTAAGTAATAATGCTTACTTGCATGAACGTAACAGCTCCCATCTGCCCAGTACCTATTTATTTTCATGGAAAAAAAATCAGTTGTGAAACAGTCACGCGACTTTCTTTCACGACAGTTTACACAGTTAGTAAGTGACACTCAAACTTGTATTACTTACTCTTACCTGGTAACAGGAGTAAGAGTACAAAAACATTTTTTTTAGCGAATGGTTTGTGTGTATGAGCAACATATCTCAAAAACGAAAAATCGGAGGATGCTCAAACGGTGTTCCGTTTATATACTACGTGATACCTGATACTATCTGACACGAAGATTTCTGGCAAAATCCATCAACCGGAAGTAAGACTTTATTCTTTTTTCAATTTTGGCGATTTTCTCGTTAACGGCTTTTATGTTTTTCTTCAAACTTCGTATACTATCTATATACAGAAATACCAATCATTTTTATTTGAAACATTATTTTTGGGAGATTCTGAGAGAACAATACATGTCATAACTTAAAAATATGTCTAGTATTCCAAATTTGAAGAAAATTTCGAATTTTTTGGAATTTTACGTCGTAAAATTTCAAATGTTTGTTCAATGTTATTGACACTCTTTTCTAGAATACAATGTAATCAATTGTCAGGATAGCTACTTGCCCCCTGTATTTTTGTCAGGACAGATAATAAATTTGGAAATTTGTATTTTTTTTATATAATTGCACTACAAAAGTAAGAGAAAATCGTGTGTTTTCACACCAAATGTTTTTTGGCATATTCCGGAGATTTTAAAATATGTGGTTCCTATCGTTAGGCTGGAATCTGGGTAGTTCACGCCTACATCTCTCAAGACGTAGTTTGACTTCCTCGTACTGAGTAATTGCGTCAAAGACGGATGTACCGATCTTATGAGTTAATAAAGGTGCGAACGCAGGACATGAGAAGGCTAAACTTCAGTAAGACTTGAGACCGTTTACAATACAAAGAAGAACCAAAATGAACATAGAGGTACCAAAATAGAATTCACAGGTAAGACAAAATCTTACAATAACCACAATTATTATAGAAAGAGAACAAAAAAAAACAGGATTCCAGAATAGAAGATATCAAATAGAACACGCATATGCTTTCAATGCGGTCGGAAACATGAGATTAATGGGTTCCAGCTCAAGACAAAATCTGTTCAAGGACTGCCAAGAGAAATTACTTTGCTGAGGTTTGTAAATAAAAAAACGTAAGCTCAATTAATGAAAAATGAAATCTGATACGGAGGATTCTGATGCAAATACGGAAGACACATTCAAAATAAGTCATAATGCGTGTAGTGATAGCATCAAGTTCGAAATTTAGAGCTTGGTTCAAGGAAATATAGTACAAGATAAGTCAGTAAATTTCAAAGTAGATACGGGTAACTTAATATTACTTAAGACTAGACATTGCGTTTTATTAGTTAGATATGTTTTTTCTTAAATTAAAATAATTTAAAAAAC
Organism: Triatoma infestans; assembly: GCA_011037195.1. Classification (NCBI taxonomy): domain Eukaryota; kingdom Metazoa; phylum Arthropoda; class Insecta; order Hemiptera; family Reduviidae; genus Triatoma; species Triatoma infestans. The sequence continues at coordinate 20,984 of JAAEAF010006912.1, forward strand.
AAGTTTTAGGCAAGAAAATTACTAGTTAGTAAGCGCGCTGGTATCGGCTGACCTTCATTTGTACGTCCAACTGAAAATTTTGGTCAACTCTGAATGATTCCTGAAATATTAGCGTTAAGATATGGCTGCAACATTAGAGGCTTACCTTTAAACTGATTAGTTTTGTTGGATTTGATATTAGCGCTGCCTGGTGGTGAACAATGTAGTTACATTCAATTAGTTTTTGTGTACTACTCCCAACATTTCTATTTATATGTGGAATTAAGGCGACCTAAACGTATAATTATATTATAAAAATATATTAATAATTAAAATAAGAGAAAGAAACGTAAGTGTTGCACAGCAGATTTTATTTTTAAATTTATTACCTAAAATTAAATTGCAATAAAATATTAAATAAAAATCTGAATAACGACACCTTTTCTAAAGAAGATTGGTACAGGTGTGAAAATTTATGCCATCAGTAGATCTAATGAGGGAACAGAAGAATAATTCTTGTGTGAAATTGTTTATCTTTATCTGAGGACCCGAGGTTAAATAGTTAGTTTGTGCATCTCCACTAATTAGTATAACTTTTAATAATATTTTTACTGTTTTTTGTATTTTTTTATTTATTTATTTTGTTTTGTTTTTCATCCAATGCGACAAAGGTGATGGTCAGTATTAAATAGCCAACAAAGAGATCTTCACGGTGCCTGACTTCCCCGCACACCGATACATATCTTAATTTACAGATTTATTGTTAGGATCTCCCCCAACAGTAACATCAAAAAGATGTTGTCATCAGGGTTCAAGGATTTTCAATCAGTAAATTTATTTATTTATTTATTTTTATCTATTGTTAAATAAAATGTATAGCTTTTTTTTTCTTAACTATCCCTTTTAGTAATTCTTTCAATGTATCCGTCTACGACGCAGTTACTCAGTAGGAGGAAGTCAAACTATAGCTACGTTTTCAGAGATCTAGACGCCACTGTCGGGATCCTAGCTTAACAATAGGAACCAGATGTATTAATATCCCCAGAATGCGATAAAAAAATCTGGTGTGAAACATTCACATTACTTTCTCTTACTGCTATTAATTTAATTATACAAAAAAAAAAAATGACAAATTTCCTACAAACTTCCAAATTTATTATCTGTCCTGACAAAAACACAACGATTGAGGGAGCAAGTAGCTATCCTGACAGTTGATTACATTGCAGTCTAGAAAAGAGTGTCAATAATATTGAACAAACATTAACGAACATATTCCTCAAAACTCTCGAAAAACAATTTTCCAAACAAAAGTCTAGGTTTATATCTGTGCAGTTAGTATTCCAAGATTATCGTTACAGTTGTTTTCGAGAAAATAACAAAAAACTTCAAATTCTGTTCTGTAAAGTCGCTTTACCATTTAACCGAATTTCTTCAAATTTGGAATTCTAAAAATGTTTTTTAATGTATAATAATGTTAAATAGGTGGGGAGAACGATACATTTTACTGCAGTGGGCCTTTAGAGGAAAATTAGACGCTACTGTTCCTCAGAACCGCCAAAAATTCAATTTTCCAGAGAAAAATTTTTCAAATAAAAGTGAATGGTATGTATGTAGGTAGAGAGTATACGAAGTTTGAAGAGAAACGCCTAGGTCGAACGTCGTAATGTTTATAGCGAAAAGTCCGTATGTGACCAAAATATTTTTTAAAAAATCTCACTCACTCCTCTTAATACAGTTGCATTTAAAATATGCAATATGTAATGACGACAAATTTTCTTTAAATTTCAATTTTCGCTCTATATCCTAACATAAATATACAGGTAGAGGGGAGAAGTGCTAATCTACCAACAGAAGCAAGCTGAGAATGATTACTTGTAGAGTGCTAATAATATTTGAATTTTTACGTTGAGATTCCTCAGATCCACCTAAAATGTTTGAAACAAAGTGATACGTTTCTATCTATGAAGCAATCACTCCAAGTTTAAAGAAAATCGTAACTGTTTAAAAAAAAAAAAACAGAAACCTAATCCTATAAAATCACACTTCCTGTAAACCGATTTTCTTCAAATTTGGAATTCTAGCAATGCTTGTAATGTGTGTTAATATTAGATAGTGGTAAAACCATATTGTCACCCAAGGCGAGAATGGCGAACGGGCGCAGAAAGTGAAATACCGAAAAAATAATAAATAAATAAAATTAAAATAAAAAGGAGATGCAAAGGAAGAAGCTTCGACTTACCTGGAGAGTGGTGAGGCTGAATGCGCAAGCGGCGAAGCTGAGGCGATAGGTGAACGATCGAGGAAGATGTGGCGTGTACGTGTAGGTGTGTGTGTGTGTGAGGCAAAGAAAGGATATCTGGTGAAAGGAAGGGAGTTAGAGTGCTCCGTGGAAGCTGATGACGCTGCTGTTGAAGCGGCTGATGGTGTCAGAAGAGCCCAGGCACGAAGGTGAGTGATTCTCCAGATGATGGCGAGGAAAGACGCGACTTGTGTTTCAAGAAGATAACGAATATTAATTCGTTATCGAAAGGCGCGAATACGGCGAATAAACGTAAAGGCGAATTTTACACACACTACTAACTGCTTAGAAAGAAGCGAAAGGACAAGTTGCACAGGCGAGAGCTAGACGGTAACTGAAGTAATTCTATAGAAGGAGAACGGTTTAAGAGTGTGGGAAAAATAATCGAAAAGCGGGAATCAGGAAAGATAAAAGGCGCCGCCAATCCCACCCCACAAGAGGAAGGTAAAAGGGTGGGAAGGCGTGGGAAATATGCGGGCGATGAAATAATTTTAAAATAGCGAGGTAAAGTTAATCCCTCAAGGGGGCCGCGACCTAACATGCCGCCTGCCCTGAAGACTGGGCTTCAGCATTTACTGATTCGGGAGCGGACAGAGTTTGGCGAGCAAACGGCGGATGGTGCCGGAAGCGGTATGGACGTCGGCGACACGACTGATGGAGGGCGATGATGCGGCCTAAAGGCCATTGGCGCGGCGGAACATTGTTCTGTTGGACTATAACGACGGTGCCGGGGGCGACTTCCGTTGCGGGGAGGAGCCACTTGGTGCGTTGTTGGAGGGTATGAAGGTATTCTTGACGCCAGCGCTTCCAAAAGTCTGTTGAATGCGCTGGGTCAGGTGCCACCGGGACAGGCGATTGATATTGAGGGCGGTAACATCGCGCTCGGGAGGCGCGGTAAGAGGGCGGAAAACCAGAAAGTGGCCGGGCGTGTGGGGTTCCGGATCGTTCGGGTGGAAAGAGAGGGCGCACAGAGGGCGCGAGTTCAGGATCGCCTCGACGTCGGTGGTCACGGTGAGCAGCTCCTCGTAAGTGAGGCGCTGATCACCAATGACGTGGGTGAGATGGTGTTTGGCGGTCTTAATAGCCGTTTCCCAGAGGCCTCCAAAATGAGGACTGGCCGGGGGGATAAATCTCCACTCAATGCCAGCGGAAGCGGCAGCGCGATAGACCGCTTGTTGGTGACATTCGTCACTCAACAGGCGACCGAGTTCCCGAAGTTCGTTGTGGGCCATTGTTAAAAGTTAGTGCCATTGTCGGAAAAGATGGTGGTCGGGAGTCCCACGGCGAGCGGTGAAACGGCGGAAGGCGGTGAGGAAGGCAGATGTAGACAGCTCCGACGCGATCTCGAAGTGCACGGCTTTGGTGGTGAAGCAGATGAACGCCACCAAATAACCTTTAGTGACCACCGCGCAGCGGAGGCGAGCACTAGAGATGGCGAATGGGCCGGCGAAGTCAACGCCGGTCACGGTGAAGACGGTGGCAGCGGAGACGCGTTGTGAGGGGAGATTGCCCATGGGTTGGATGACGGGGCGCGGTTTGGCGGTAAAGCATCGGTTGCATTTCCCGATGCGATGGCGCACCACATTGCGTCCATCCAGGATCCAATAATGGCGGCGGATATAGGCGTGAGTGGCGAGAGCTCCGGCGAGTAGAAAGAAGGCGAATATGGGCGTCGTCGATGATGAGCTGGGTGAGTGGATGTTTCTTGGGGAGCAAGGAGGGATGGCGAAAACCATATGGCAGGGGGGCAGACGAGAGCCGCCCGCCGACGCTGAGTACCTGCTGATCATCAACAAACAAGTGCAGTTGGCGCACAAGGCGGTGTCGAGATCGCGGGTCACGGGCCTCTTGGATTTCTTTATCCAGGTGCGTGGATTGGGCCAGGCGTATTAAGGCGAGAGTGGCAAATTGGATCTCAGAGGCGGTGAGGAATCCGGTGCGGCGAGCGGAGGGATTGCGGCAGTTGAAGAGAAAGCGCAGACAGTAGGCGGTTACGCGCTGTAGGGCAGCAAGCGACGAGAAGCGTTCAAAGACGGTGTCTTCCTCGGTGGCGGCAACAAGCACAATCGAGGCGGGGGGCTTGGCCTCTTGTCCGATGAAAGCCTCATCAACAGGTGCGGGTGTGTGAGGCCAGGAGGCGGGAGCGGCGGCGAGCCAAGAAGGCCCCTTCCACCACAAGGGGTGATCCTGGAGATGGTGAGGCGCTACTCCTCTAGAGGCGCAATCGGCAGGGTTGTCCTGGGAAGAGACATGGCGCCACTCGTTAGGCAGAAGGAGATCTTGAATTTCGGCTACGCGGTTGCCGACGAAAGTTTTCCAACGATGACTCTCCCCGCGAATCCAGGCGAGAGTGACCGTGGAATCGGAGAATGTGGTAAGAAAGGCGCCTAGGTGTGGAAGTATGCGCGTGTTAGCCGCGTGGAGGAGTTTGGCGAGTAGGTGGGCGCCACATAATTCAAGGCGCGGTAAGGATAAAGATTTGTTGGGGGTCACCTTTGATTTAGCGGTGACGAGATGGACGTGGTGATGGCCATTTGCAGTGGTGGGGTGGAGGTACACGACGGCTGCGTAACCCGATTCAGAGGCGCCGCAGAATCCCACAAGGTGATGAGCTGAGGAGGGATGAACGTCGGGCAATAGGCGCGGTATTTGAAGGTGGTCAAGATCCGGGAGGTGACTTTGGAAGTCATGCCAAGGCGCGACGAGCGGGAAGGGTTTGATAACATTCTAATTAGAGGCGACATAGCTGGCGGAAGAACAGTTTGGCGCGGAAGGTAATGGGAGTAAGCCACCCGAGAGGGTCGAAGATGCGAGCCATCTGGCTGAGAACGGTGCGTTTGGTGGAGGCAGGATCACTCATGCGGACGGCGTAGAAGGTGTCCACAGTGGGGTTCCATCCTAGCCCCAAAATTTTGTGGACCGGGTCACGATCCAGGCACAGCGGATCCTCAGACAGGGGGAGGCGGCAACGGTCAGGCGGAAGGCCCTGCAGGAGTGCGGGAGAGTTGGAAGCCCACTTCCGCAACTCGAACCCGCCCGCCATGAGCAGCTGCTGCAGTTGGGCGCGTAGGGCATGGGCTTCCGCCTCTGACGAAGCGCCGGTGAGGACATCATCGACGTACACGTCTTGGAGGAGGGTGGCCTGGGCCTGAGGATGCTTATCTCCTTCATCAGTCGCTAGTTGGCGAAGGGTCCGTAGGACGAGGTAAGGCGCGGAGGATACGCCGTAGGTCACCGTGTTCAGGCGGAAGGACGAAATGGGGTCCTGCTCAGAGAAGCGCCAAATGATGCGTTGAAAATCCCGCTGCTCGGGAGCGACCAGGATCTGGCGATACATTTGCCGCATGTCGGCGGTGAACACGAAGGCGTGAAGGCGAAAGCGTACATCGAGCGTGACGATGTGAGTAAAAGGTCATTCAGTGACCGGCCGTTAGAGGAGGCGCAGGAGGCGTTGAACACGACCCGCAACTTAGTAGTTCATTAATTCGTTATCGAAAGGCGCGAATAAACGTAAAGGCGAATTTTACACACACTACTAACTGCTTAGAAAGAAGCGGAAGGACAAGTTGCACAGGCGAGGGCTAGACGGTAACTGAAGTAATTCTATAGAAGGAGAACGGTTTAAGAGGTGGGAAAAATAATCGAAAAGCGGGAATCAGGAAAGATAGAAGGCGCCGCCAATCCCACCCCACAAGAGGGAGGTAATAGGGTGGGAAGGCGTGGGAAATATGCGGGCGATGAAATAATTTTAAAATAGCGAGGCAAAGTTAATCCCTCAAAGGGGGCCTCGACCTAACACATATATTATACTAATGTGTACTGTAGAGGAAAGCATAACGCTACTGTTTTTCTAGACCCCCAAAAATTAATTTCAAGGGAAAATGTTTCAAAAACGAGAGAGGTATTTATGTGTGTTGAGAGTATACATAGTTTAAAGAAAATCGTTAGAGCCTTTTCAAGAAATGCACATGCAATACAGACCATTCGCTAAAAGCATTTTTTTTATATTCAAAGGATTCCAAAATATGTCTTTCCGGTGAAAACTTAATCTCGAAAATCGGCACGATTGTAATACTTCTTCCTCTTTCTAGGAGTAAGAGTAAGTAATATAAGTTTGAGGAAATTTGTCAGTTGAATCTGTGTAAACTATCTAAAAAGAAAGTCGCGTAAGTTTGCACATCAGATTTTTTCCATAGGGTCGCGGTGGTGTAGGCTCAATAGCCAACCCACACAGAATCTAATTAGCTGTAATTATTACAATTCTAATAATTTTTTTTGAATTTTCAAGTTTTACTAAAAACTAACGATGTACAAAAAATATTAAACATTCGGTGGTAGCCAGTCCAATTTGATGGACGTTGAATACTAGATATTAACTTCGATTATCGACAGCTAGATAACTAACATCGATTTCTTTTAAAGGAAGATTGTAACCTCCCAATACATTACCCCCTGAGTGCGGCTATATTGGTCATTTGATATACGGTTTATTATGATATTTGATTTTAGTTTGGGTCATGAGATATGCTCAGTTAGTTATTGGCCCTGCTGGAAGTGGTAAATCCACGTATTGTGCAGCCGTGGTACAGCATTATGCCTCTTGCAAAAAGGTAATCGAAGTAGTTAATTTAGATCCGGCTGCTGAATATTTTTCTTATGAACCACTTGCAGATATTCGTGAATTAATACATGTGGATGATGCTATGGAAGATGAAGATTTAAAATTCGGCCCAAATGGGGCCCTTGTTTACTGTATGGAATATTTTTTAGAAAATCCAGAATGGCTGAAAGATAATCTTGGAGAGGATGACGGAGATTATATTTTATTTGATTGCCCTGGGCAAATTGAATTGTATACCCATATGACAACAGTGAAACAATTTATTTCACTGTTGAAGAACATGAATTTTCATATTTGTGCAGTGTTTCTGATTGATAGCCAGTTTATGGTAGATGGTACTAAATTTTTATCTGGTACGATGGCAGCACTTTCTGTCATGGTGAATTTAGAAGTGCCACATGTAAATATACTGAGTAAAATGGATCTCTTGAGTAAATCGGCCAGATCAAAGATAGATAGCTATTTAGATCCAGACCCGCATTTTCTAATCGGTGAAGTTGAAGCTAACTCTCGATGGAATAAAAAATATAGAAAATTAACAGAAAGCATTGGGAAAATTATAGATGATTATAGTTTAGTTAAGTTTTACCCACTGAATTTGAAAAATGAGGAAAATCTAGCTGACATACTTCTCACAATAGACAATATTATCCAGGTCGGAGAAGAAGCCGATGTTAAAACTAGAGATTTTGACTATCCAGATTTAGAAGATAATGATGATTAATTTAAAAACAAATGTGCTCATAATAAAATGTAACTTATGCAATTTACGTTCAACCAAAAATATAATTTCTCCATTTATTTTTCTATACGCATGGGACGCTTATAAAATTCCCATTTCAATTATAAGTACGTGGTTTTTGAGGGTGTATCAGCAGCGACGCCGAGACGTCTGAAGAAATACTCATTCTTTCCAGCAACAGGGAATCACAAATCTTATTAATCTAACCTCTTCAATGTATGTTTCTGTTTACATATTTTTCAGGTACTTAAATGAGATTTCGTAATACTATGGCTTTCAGTAAAAGCACAATTATTTTACAATTGGTAGAGTGAATACTTTCAAAAGTCTTTAAGAAGTACTAAATATTCTATTACAAGATTTGTTCCTGATGTATAATTTATAGCAGCTCTATTTGGTAAAACATTAAAATACCTGAAATGTATTTACTTTCCTGTAGTATATCCTTGTGAAATTTAAGTTTGACATGTTGCTTCAAATAAAGAATCTAAATTATATTTGAGGCAAAAAATTATTTTAACATTTTAAAATATCAGCAAAATTTTTTCATTACCTTAATTTTATATAGTTCTATTATTGTATTTAGATCTTTTATAAAATGCTAAAATTTTATTTCCAGAGTACTGTTTAAACAAATGTTTCTTATAATGGATTCCATTTGATGAATTGTTAATTATAAACTAAAAATATTGTGCCTAAGAATAAAAATCTGAATAGAAAAATGTATATTGTAATTTGTTAATGCTATAACTGTAAAGATGTTTGATTAAATTTAGGGTTAATAAAAAATTCACTGTCATTTCATAATTTTTTTTAGAAAGAAGTAATAAACATTGTTTTAAAAGCGAGTATTCTTTTTTGTAATTACTAAAAATTTCTAAAACCTATTATTTGCAAAAATGTTTATTGAAACTGGCATTTATCCTGAGTAGATTATCAACCTGTTAAGTTTGTTTCCAGCTAATATATTTTGTCTTATACCTTTGCGGACTTAAGGCACACAAATACTGGCAGGAAATTAGGTTATGAAACTATTTGACATACACATTATTGGATTTAATCTTTTTAATTTCCCTAATCTGCAAGTCATTTTTAAAAGGTACTTTTTCATTATCAGACATCCTGAACTTCTCTAGAGTACATATTGCTATATTCAATTTTAGAAAACTGTCATCATTAAAGTATTTTAAGTAGTAAGAGAAAAAAAAGGCATGAAATTTCACTGAATATACTCATCAGCCAATTAGATTAGAGATCAGTTTGAATGATTACTTTTTTTTTAATGAGGTAATGTGGATATTGCGACTTTGAAAGATCTATTGCGTCCCTCAACTCCTGCCTGGATTAGACCTCTCAGCAAACAGCCAATGGCGACTATGGAAATTTTAATATTGTCTCGCGAATATTAAAGCCGTATTCGTTAACGAAGAGTTGAAACAATAATTCCAAATAATTTATCCACTGCCGAAGAGCCTAATTTTTATAAAGCTACCGTGTAAATTTGTCGCTTAATATATTTCCAAAAGTTACTATACAAAAATTATAATTAAAAGTAAACAAGAAAAACATAGTGTTCGCAAATTTGAGAAAAATTTAAAAAAGGGCTCGCATGAGCGGGCCCCTTTGTGTAATTCATCACAGCCTACACAGCATACTTCCTCTGTATCTCTAATAAATTTCAAGGTCTGAAAGGTTCTCCTCAGAACCTTATTACTGAGTGTTCAGAGAGACTGGTTTCTATTCAGGTTCCGCCCCATGGAGGAGGTTACTGCGCCATTCCTTGCCAGATTTATCTTACACTCATGCCTTCTACACTTAACATTCACTGGTATTCACCCAATGTAGGGTAGTTCTAGACAGTAAGTTTGCAGAGACATTCCTCCGTATCATTTTTGTACGGATGACATTGAACTGAATGCTTTGATGGCGGCCTTGCATATCTGAATGAATAATGAAATCCTGAGTCCGTAATATCAGTCGTGGATCTGAACTGGAGGACACACCTAGGAAACATGCCCATTGCCTGATTCTAAGCTCATCAGACACTCCAGTCTCCCTTCCCTCAGGTATCTCATCTCATTCTCTGTACCATCTTGCAGAGATATGTTCTTTAAAAATATTCAGAGCAGATTCATTGCTCTTCAGCATAATATTTTTAAGATATTGCATGCAAGGAACAACACACAATAGAGGAGCTGAAAAAAATTGTTTTTTCTTTTTTATTATTATTGTAACAATTCGATTATAATAAATTCAATTGCTATTCATATAATTATTTTATTCAATTATTTTTATTATGGTACAAGAAGTCCTTATCCAAGTTTATTTCTAATAATTCACTGTTTATTCATTAATTTAAGGAAAAAAAAATCTTTACACAAATTATTAAAAAAAAAAATAAAATAAGTGGAGGGGGCAAGCAAAAAAATTTGTTATCAAGACATACAAAACAGTACTGACATTGATTTCAAAAATAATAACGATAATGAAATAAATGAACATATTTTGAGCACATTAAAAAAAAAAATTAAATTATTAAAACAATAATAATAATAATTTAATGAGAAAAAAATCATTTGTTCCCAATCAAATAAAGGTCAGTCTAAGATATATATATTTTTTTTTATTTTTAATTTTTTTTTTTTTTGGATATTACGAATTTTTAATTTAAAACAACTATATACCATCAATAATTGACTCATTCCATCCTTATTTTTTTAAAAATGTGCCTTAAATGTTATTATTTTGTATTTATTTGTTTTTTTTTTTAATTTCTTCAAATACAAAAAGGACATCCAAAACACTCATTTGTACTTTATTCATTATTAAGGACTAAATTATTATTTTTTTAACTTCATGTTTTAAATGTTTTTAGAAAATAAAATGTTAAAAAAAAGGAGAGGCTTGTAGATTGTGGTTTTTATACGGAAAAAATAAGGACAAACTTAAAATTAATACATGCTCTTTTGGGGGGCAGGGTTTATTAAAGTATAGAATAAATTAAAAGAAACAACAGTAATAAAATTACAACTAATAACAGGCTAATATTATTAATAAAAAAAAAGAAAGAAAACTCACAAAATAGGTAACTATCACGAAATAAAATTGCTTAATTCTGGGGGCCATATTCATGTGAAAAGTTTTGATAATTTAGACAATATGTTACAAAAAAATACTAAATCACATTATTTAATTTATCTTTATTAAATCTCTAGAATAATTTCTTTTTTAAATAAAGTAGGATGAAATCTCAATAAATAAAAAGTTACTACCTGAAAAGACTGTATATATTAAACTTTAGATTATTTGAGGTCACCCATCCGGCAGTCAATCAAATTGGACTCACTTTAACATTTGCAACCAATATCAATAAGGAAAAGTTATAGAACCAAAGATCTTCCATATAAGACAAACACTTTATGTTTTATAATTACTGATTATGATATAACTGTATACAATCAAAATAATAATAATTTGAAAATGAATGTTTGCTAATGAAAAGTAACGATATACTCAAATCAATAGAGGTATGGTTACAGAAATTATTTCTTTTCATAAATGTAGACTATACGTATATTATTTAAAATTAAAATATTTACAATTATTATTATAATTGGATAGTGTAATGCGTATAAAACACTTGCAACACCGTTTGGTGAAATCTTATCCTTTAATATGTACCAGATTGGTTGAAATACTGAAAATTGACTGAAAAATTACCACTCAAATGATATCTTAGAGTTTCTATTAGAGTGGAGCCCTCTTTCTATGATCATATAAACAAGGTACGTGACATGTTTAATCTAGCCGAAAGTACTGAAAAATTATAGCATTCGTTAATTATCAACATCGTTGAGAAAATAACACCGTGAATTATTATAGGACAAACATGGGTGAAATTCCACTAACTGCCCACCCTTTCTGCAAACCACTTCTAACACATTATTGGTAAACATTTATTTTCATTGTTCTTTCTAATTTTTCCATACATTTTCAAACTCTTCTTTCTATTCTTCACACTACCAAAATTTTTGAAGTTTCCTGATTCCAAAAACAATAATTCACTATACACTGCTTTCAAAAACAACTTTCACTTTCAATTCAATATGAGCGAGTTGTCAGAGAAGATTCTGGAAGTTCGGTGTTGTGGAGCACATAGATTATTTATCTTTTAAAGCTGAATAAACTTGGCTAAACTTTACTTATGGCCCTCATAACAGAAGTGCGCAAAAACAGAACTTTGATCCACTTATTTTCGAGTTTGACCACCAAGGATTTGGGAAATGGGTCCGTAGAGATTACAGAAGGGCAGCAAATATTAAAACAATATTTATGAGCAGTTCCACTTAATGCATTACTATACACTAAACTCAAGGGACCACCATAAGTACACTTTTACCATAAAATCAATATTTCCTATTATACAGTCAGGGAAATAAAATTTGTATATTTTCTTCTAAAAAGTAAATTATTCTTAGAAATTAATAATGACAGGTAATTATGCAGAAGCAGTCCCCCAAGATGGCCGACCACTAAATTTACTAACCTTCTCACTCCCACTCTTCTATCACACTCACTACAAACTCCAAAACATCGATAATCTCATTTACGATTATTTATCGCCTTGTTACACCTACTGCAAGTAGTAAAATAATTTAACAATCTTTTTGGCAACAGTTCCCACACCACCTTTGAGGTATGTTGCTCGGCGCGTGTCGCTTTTTTATTAGGTGACCGATCACCAGGATAAATGAGTTGCCAGTCAAGAATTATAAATATTCAATAGATACAAATTACGGATTACAATTTAAATGTATTCTGGATTTGGAATGTATTAACTCAGTTTTCCACTTTCGGTACTTTTCCGTTAGCCGGGCGCAAGCGAAAAAGTGTTTACAATTCATTAATATTTGTTTATAGTTGAACTTGATTTGCTTAGTATTAATTAATATTTGTTTATAGCTGAACGTTTTCGAAATTTATTCCGTTGACTGTTTTGTCATTCGCTTCGACTTGGCTCCCGAGCGGAACAACACTTTTTCGCTTGCGCCCGGCTAACGGAAAAGTACCCTACTTTCATTAGGAGAAATGAGAATCTATTCATTAATTACAATTAGGCACCAATGAAAAGAAAATAATAATGAAATAATTGTAAAACATGCAAATAGTTTATTAAAAAAATGTTAAAGTTTAAAACAAGGGAAAAAAATGAATTATTGTAGAAAATTATATATAAAATTGACATTAATAAGAAGAAAAGAAATCGAAATATACATAATCGAAGTATTTAACCCAGCACATGAGTGATAGAAGAGTGGGAGTGAGAAGGTTAGTAAATTTAGTGGTCGGCCATCTTGGGGGACTGCTTCTGCATAATTACCCAATTATATAATCAAGATTTAATTTTTAATAACAATTTTATGTTTCCTAAAAAAATTACCTAATAATGTCCTAAATGACATTTCTTTAGGAGAGTCATGAACTGGCCTCTATACATTTTTTTTGTAATTTAACTACCATGGAATACGTCTGTGCAAGTCTTCAGTAAAACTCTTTAAACAAAACGGTAAATGTGAAAAGAAATCAATCGATAAAGTTCCACACATTAAACACAGAAATATACAAGATACGATCACTATTTTATGGGTGAACCACAATGGAATAAATAATTAAGGCAAACCTAACCTCCACTAAAAGAGCACAGATACAAAAAATAATAATAGATTTATACAAAATTCCCTATTGTAATTAGATCACTAAGAGAATACAGTTTAAATAATAAAACATACAATCTAGAAGTAACCTCCACATTGCACTACAAGCCACCTGAACTTTCAAAATACAAAAGGAAACCCGCCAATTTATAATACAACAAAAAGATATATATATACACTTAAAGAAAATATGTACATGTTTCCGAAGTTTTTAGGCCTATTAACGTGCATGACTTTTATTTTGCTTTCCACTAATTATTATCTATATACAACACAAAAAAAGTTTAAAAAAGATTCGAAAAGAATATTTCGATGGCAGTTAATAATAAAAAAAAAATATTTCTTCATGAAATAGTATATACATAAGAGACTTTATTTGGGAATTATCCTAACTTGGTTGGAGATCGGCCATTTAGTTTGCACGAAGTTTAAAATAATAAGGGCACTTAACAATTTTGGCTTAATGTTTTCTCTTGATTTTTATTATTATTAATGTAAATTTCAAACACTCAAATAAGTATTTGAAATTAGAAAAATGCAATGACATGAAATATAAAGTAATAAACTGCTATAAATTTAAAAAGAACGATAATTTTTTAGGCGATAATCTCGATTATCTAATAAAAATGGATCGATAATAATGAAGAATTATAATGAAACAGAAGTAATTGATGATGTACCTTCACAATCAGAAAACATTTTAATAAATAATATAGTTTCAACACTAACAAGTAATGCAATTCAATTCAGTTAATATTCTGAATTTTAGTTCTAACTTAAAATAGCTCGAAATATTAATTCAGGTTTTTTTTGGAGGAGGACTTCATGAGAAGTTGTATTTGTTTTTTATAGGTTAGTCAGAAAGTATAAAATCAAAATTCTTTCTGGCGTTTCAGAAATATTGCTTACATTCTCAGTACTTACAATAAAACAGTATTATTATAATTAAAATTTTGTTTATAACCTTGAAAATGGAAATTTCAATTTTTTCCTGGCGAATAATGTCCTATCATTTTTTTTTTTTTATCGTCTTATTTTAATTTTTTTTCAAATAAAAATTACTTAAAACATAAATGATACATAAATTAACCATTTTACCTTTACAAATGTGAAAACCACGAGGAAAGCTGTATAATATTTTTGATTAATATTTTTATAAAAATTAGTTATAAGTTAAGGATGGTTTTAATTCAAATTAAATTACGAACAAGAAAAATACATCAAATGATGAAGGCTTCCCAAATACTGGCAATTTTTTCGAAACCACTTTTTAATTAAGGAAATGAAAACTAGCATACGGGCAATTGATTCTTAATTGAGGCAACCAAAAAAAATCACAAGTTCCGTCCCGTGATAGGGGAATTGTTGATGATGGTAATAGATTATCCAAGTTTGGCGACTGTTAGTTGCTTCCTTTAAAAAAAAGTCATGCCTACCGTAAAAAAAAAAATCCGCAGAATATAGGATTTATTTTCTATATTCTTTTTCTATTTTCTAGGATTAGTTGTAAATTAATAATAAAAAAAATATTCTGGTAAGAATATGGGATTTGAAACTTGCAATGAACTGCAGCTAAAGAGAAGGATGAAAAAGGTTAAATAACATTAATCTTTAAACTAAAGTGTTCTGTGTAATATCATCGAATTTGGTTAAATATTTATTTTGCCACGGAGGAGACCATTGAAGAGAAGTGAAAAATTCGTAAAATCAACTTTGATTATAAATCTCTTGAATGTTGCTCCTAGTTCCAAAATTAGTTATACTTTCAAAGGAAATAAAAATACCCTAGGGAAAAAGTTCGTTTCCAAATAAAAAAATAAAATTGTCAACAAAGAACATCAAGCACTGAGCTAAAAAGAAAGAGAATTACTATTTTATAACTAATTAATCGCCAGTGCGCGCTTATCTAAGATAAAAACCAACTTTAGTGATTTACCTCTTTAATCGCCCATAATAAGTGTAGCCAGTTAGCGGGTGGCCAAAATGTCAATGAAGTATAATAGACTTGCACAGAGCAAATTTAGTTGATATACTCTTTTTTTAGATAAGTGGATAATTATATAAATGGATAAGTGTATAAATGTATAATTAAGATGAGTGTATCAACTAAATTTTCTCTGAGCAAGTCTATGTTATCACACTGTTTGCCAAAAAACATCCTGATGATGGGCGAACGCCCGAAACCGGTCGATGACCACCAAAAGCAGCAGGCTATCACGGAAAATATCTCTGATGCTTTCCAGGTCTGCGGAACCAGCCACACAACTGCGAGCTATACCCGAAGGAAAATTATCAAACCGCAAGAATCACTTCACTAAATGTCGCACAAGAGATAACAAAATTAAAAACACAATGAATAAATTGAATGATTGCAAATATTTTGAATTTAGCTGGTACTGACTGAAGGAGATACAATATCGCATATAAAACACACACACACACACACACACACACCCTCTCAAGCACAAAAATAAACATTTTAACAATATTTAGGGAAAGAAGAAAAAATAAGAATATCACAGAAACGTTAAATCAAAACAAAGATAAAATTAAAAAATGAATGTTTTACTGAAAGTTTTTTTATAAATCATTAACTTTAAGAAAGGAAGAAAGAAAAAGAAGTCGTAATGCTGGCAATAAGACAAGCAAAACTAGTTCATTCAGCAAACAAAAATTAAAACTAAAAATCCTTTTTTTCATTAGCGTAAAGTTATGTAGTAATACCTGGGCGGCCGCAAACAATATAACCAGAGAATGTATGTAAAAGTAAATGTTTGCAAGGAGGGGGAGTATAATGCCATACATATTTATTACGAAATTAAAAATAAAAAAAAATCTTGAAAGATATAGTGTAGGTGCAAAATTAAGTACTTTATAAAAATTTTCATGACTAAATATAACATATTATCTAATGAATGTAAACTCTTTTCTGATGAGTAACAAGCGAGTTTAAAGTAAAATGCTTATACAATAGGTGATGGGTTTCCAGTGCTAGACAATGCCTGAGACTGCATTCCTTATCTACCGTTTCTTTTTCTTTTTTCTGGCCAGTTTTGAATGTTTATCTTCTAAGTTCGGTTAAGCCACTTAGCTGTTCTACTTTCATCCGGCTAAATCGATCTCGACAGATACACATTCGATAAAAGGGCACACAAAAAAGGAAAAGAAGTTCATGAAAGGGACGACCTCAGAAATGAAACATTTAAAAATTATGTGGCTAGACTCTGAATTGAACCAAGAACAATTTTACATTTTGGCAGTTTCACGCTCTATCTTACAAGAAACATTGTTAAATAGTCACGAGAAAAATGGGTTTGTTTTTAATTCCTACACAAAAATAATAGGCAATTCTCTTTGGACGAATCCACATTTATGAAAAGCTCTAATGAAATCTGCAATGATAACAATGAGCAAAAAAAAAACGAATTAAAGACTTAAAACACGAAGTAGCTAACAATTTTACAAATAATTGTAACTAGAAACTAAAATGATATATTACAATATTACGATTCTAAATGAAATTCGTCAAAAAATAAAGTTCTTTTAAAATAAACACTAATTTGTGCCGTCAAAAGAACTCATTGAATACTGAAAACTTATTTAATAAATCAATAATTCCAATAATTAGTAATATATTTATTAAAATGGGAAAATAAAAACTACAAATTGATAAATTTGTAAAATAATAAATCTGAATCTAAAAGATTCATTAATATTAGTCTGTCACTTTGAGCTATGTCAAAAAGGGCTATTCAAATCCCATTTAACAATTACAGGCAGTTCATTTCTCTTCAGTTTTCCTTCTGTTGCGGCTGTTGTTGTATCTCGAAGATTCATTTATTTATCTTAAAAGTGCTACTTTATTTATTTTTTAAGCTTCACCATTTTCTCTGCAGATAAAAACATTTCATTTTAGTTGAAGTGATATTAATAATTTTAGTTGAAGTGATATTAATAATTTTAGTTGAAGTGATATTATTAATCATTTTAATTTCATTATTAATTTTTTTTAATTTTATTTAAGGCGCAATAACATCCATGGTTAATGGCGCCCTGAGCTTTCTATGTGCACTGCCGGCCCCCAGACAGTCTTCTTTCGTTACAGACACCTGTCCATCACCGGACAGTGAGCTGCAGAGACTTAGAAAGAAAAAATCTAAGGGCAGCACAACTGGACTCGAACCCAGGATCTTTGCGTGGGAGTTGAATATGGTAACCACTTAGCCAAATTAATAAATTCTATAGGTTTAAGTTCAAAGAAAGGAAAAAAAAACTCTTCAAGTGCAAACAATTATGTCTACAGATTTAGGAGGAAATAATAGCGCATTACATATAAATGTTAAAACAGTAATTAGATTGGGAAAATTAATCTAAACATACTACTTCCGGAAAAAAAGAGTTTAAGGATTTCATAAATGTTCAAAATTATCTTGATGGAATAGAATTTTGAATTTTATAGAACTACACAAAACTTTATATAGTAGCTATCTTTGACAGCAAAGTTTATTATGAATCAGCAGACTAAAAAATTTTTATAAGTAACAAGAATAGATTTAAACCGAGTGCGGCGAGAAACACTACTTCGATTTAATAGATCGACAAATTTTGGTTTGGGACTATCGTCGTTCATAGCTGGTTTTCTTTTACATTTTTACTTCAATTTTATTTATTTTTATATATATTGGATTTATTATATTATTATTTTATAAACTTAATTTGGAAGTATATTTATTAAAATAAAGATATGAATAACCTGCCTAGCGTGTAACCCGCAGAATTCAAGAGTCTGATGATTATTAACTCATTTTGCTCCGCCCTCAAAATAAGCAGCCATCTTTACAGAAATGTCCAGTTCTGAATTTTGTTTCATTTCAATTTTATCATAGCAACATAGTTTAGGGTTATTATAAGAAAGCGTTTGAGAGACAGTATTTATCAAAATGCATGAATAGCAAGCAAAATAGCCTATCCTTTGCAGGTTGAAGGCAATAACGAAAATAAATTAATAATAAAAAATAAAATATTTGTACTTTAGTTTGTGGTTGGTGGCAAGTGTGTCATTCTTTTATTTAATTCAATATTCAATCGAAAAATAGTATTTTTGATTAAAATTATTACATTCAGAACACCAAATACACAAATGTCCATTTCGAAATATAAAAACTAAAACTTAAAAACACAAAAAGTATCTATACTGCCCCCTCCGTTAAAACATTTTTTTACGGATGCCCATGTTGCTTTATAAATATTGTAATTAAGAATGATAATTAACAAATGAAAATATTAATAGCCTCTCCTAGTCTTAAAAGAAATTTTTGATGGAATAAGTAGCAATTAAAAAAGGTAGCGAATAAAAAGACTAGAAAATATGTAGCAGCGTCAACATCGACTGCCTTTTCCCTAACCTTTTTTTCCCCCCTAATAAATAAACTAATGACCATTTGGCAGCGCCGGACCAAGTTGGTTGATGAGGTAGAGCAACGCCGAAGACCTCAGTCTGCAATGTTGAAGCTGCAAGGTTGTAGCTGATGTTGATGTTGTTGTTGTTGTTGATGATGACAGAGATGTAGTAGTAGTAGTAGTAGTTGTAATGGCAGTAGTCGTATTATTATTATAATGATGATGATGATGATGATGACGATGGTGGTGACGATGACGGGATCAGCTAGGTCTTGTAGCTACAACAGGCTGTTGTTGTTGTTGTTGCTGTGACTGGGATGAAGGTGGCACCGCCGCAGAGGCGGCATTAGCATTGGCACCTCCGCCTCCAGATGATCCGGCGGTAGTGCCGCCGCCGCCACCACCACCTCCGCTACCTCCACCGCCACTACCTAATGACTGATTGGCCGGCACAAGTGTTGGCGGTTGTGAAGATGCTACAGATCCTGTATGATGGCTCAATTCAGAGATAACATCCCGTCTTATAACAACCTAACAGAATAGAACCACATTGATTGTGTCACAACACACCTGGCCCTCCAATAGATAATAATAATTTTCTTGTAAACTGCAAATGTGTTTTGTTGGTAACCTTAGACTGCTAATAAAATAGATGGCTAAGAAAATAAAACTAAGACGTCTTGAAGTGCGTAGAAACTTTTTCGAGAGAATGTAACTTTATTTCCCCTTGAATTTTATTTGTATATAATGGGTCCATATTTTTAAGTTAGATATAATTTTTATTAAGTTATATGAGAATCGAATAAATAGATTACCTGAGGCTGTTGGGCAAGCTGTTGCGACTGTGCAACAGTACTGTGACTGTACATAGAACTACTATTTGATGAGAACACACTGGTTGCTGGAGAATGGGACGATCTGTAAAACAACAATAAAGTCAATAATTATATATACAAAATTCATAATGAAAAATAAATAAATCTCTTAAAAAAAAGTAAACTTAAGTAAGAAAATCTATTCTCTAATTTATTTAAAGTGAAATTGTAAATCGAGATTATTATATATATATATACATATATATATATATATATAGCGCGCCAAACCTCAGAATCGCTTGTGAGCAGTGTTCACATGGAACAATGTAGACGTCGCAGTGGAAGGCAAGTATAACCAAGAGAGTGATGTTTCCCTTAGTTTACCTTTCGTTTTGCAAGGAATTGTAGGAATCCAAGAAAAAGCTCCAAGAAAATCTTGGACTGCTTCTGTCCGTAATATTTTACAGTGTAGGGTGTTTATTTTCTTTTGAGTCTTTTCCACCACATAAGGGTCAGAAGCATTCAGTCGGCCTCATCGTTTCCTGGCCGTATGCTATTGTATTTCGCCAAGAACACTTTCCGGCTTCAGCAACAATCTTTTTACTGACGTATTTCGGCCCCCAAGGCCTTTATGCAGCCTGCTGCCAGAGAAGTTGCAGGTCCTTCTGTAGATTTGTCCTTGTTCTTAAAATATTAAGCTCAACTTAAAATGGCAAAGATTTCAGCCTGAAAGACTGAGTACATCCACGAAATATACTGATGCAGAAGCTACGGTTCCTTTATAGAAGCTTGCACTAATCAAGACCCACGCCAAGGAGCCATCTTTGGAAAAGTATGATTTCATTTCTGCTCGTAGACATTATCGTGGTAGAATCCCGTTAATGAACTCTCTGTGAAGTTAGGTTCAGTATGGTGAATCGAAATAATCTACTCCCATACACCATAAAGAGATTTTATTCAATTCCCCGATTACCTTCATAACTCCTCGGATTTATAAGCGAGTTGTAAATTGTGAATGCTCGTTATCGTTATGTCATTGTTATAGAAACTTTTTCAATATAATAATAACTCAAAAAGAAAAATATTATCATACAATAACAAATTGTTCAATAAAGATATATAGCAAATTTGTTATACATCAGATTACGTATTTTATATTATAGACCCGGCTTAGAATAGTTGTGAATTTCATTGATAGTTATATATATGTATTCATTATTATTGATTCCCTTACCTCCTACTTGGATCTACAGAGGTTGTCCTCACTAGAACGCTATTTTGCGAAGGTTGATAACCTCCCGTATTATTCTGTGATTGCCCTCCTATGCTATTCCCACCCTGTTGCCTATTAATGAAAAATAAATTTCATTCTTGCATCCAAAGAGAATCATCGCTATTTGTGACGAATTCTCATTTTAAAAAGATTAAGACGGATACCTGATTTGCCTCATGGACGAAGAAGGAGGTACAGGCGGAGGCGGAGCTGTGGACGGCAGATAATCATGTCTTGGCGAATCTGGCAGGCCGTTCTCTACTATTGCAGCTCCTTGTGCTGACACCATAACCGGAGGAGTGTTAGCTGAAGTCGGCTGAGGAACACTATTCGAAGCATTACTACTACTGCCAGAACCAGTTCTGTCTGTGCCAGATGGTGCTGTCGATACTGTTTATTTGGATAAATAATATTCATGTTAAATGTTTTTTCTTAATGTACGAACAAAACAAATCGATCAGTACGTATTACAGAGAAATAAAATTTACCATTAGGTACAAGTGGTATTGCCAATCTTGCATTAACAGCAAGTAAATGATCTCTTCGCTGAATGAGACTGTTTACATGTTCTTCCAACTGATGATTTTCAGCCCTCAGCTGATGTAAACAGGAAAGAAGAGAAGCAACTGAAAATGAATAACAAGTATGGAAGATATAAGTTTTTATCAATAAATATAGTACATCTGAAGTTTATAAATAATACTTTATGAAGAATCTAGTAGCTATCACTAATTCCCTTGACATCCCTTGACAAATATTATAATGATAATCAATCACAAACTTAATAACTTATTAAGATTGCACTTGTTATTTCCTCTGACTCTGTAGGAGGAAGTATTGCGACCGTGTTTTCTGTGACAGTTAGACGTTTGAGCCCGCCTAAAACGTTCCTTATATTTTACTTTCTCTTACTGTTAGTAAGAGCTTTTAAGGGCTTTTAGGTGAGGAGTGGGGTTATGTTTTCCTCTAAAGTGCTATCATAGCTGATTATACAATTCTACCATCTAAACAAAATTAATTAGAAATAAATAGATTGACAAAATTCCGAGTTTCAAGAAAATTAGTAAACCAGAAATGCGTTTTTACTGAAGTTTTTGCGTTTTCTCCATAAAAACACTGGCGAATTTCATTAAATTTGGTATACTAACTTCAAATTTGTCACGTACAATTGTGTAAACTGCAGTAAGAGAAAGTTGTTTGAGTGTTTCACATCAGAGCTTTTTTTTTTTTTTTAATCGAGTCAAATTTTTGAAATTGAGTTCTCACCGTAAATATATGTTTTGATATACCTGGAGGTACGCTCTGAATCCTTAAAAGTGGATGTTAGAAATTGGTGTATGATCATTGAAGTCGACAACACAAAATCCCAGAAAGCAGTCTAAAGTATGGTAGGTGTTAACCAGGAGCCGTGACAAAAATGTTCTGGTAAACAAAATCGATAGACCATAGAAGTGTAAGTATTTTTTAAGTTGTTTTTTTGTTTTTGCGATTTTCTGGAAAATGTCCAACGAATTCTTTAGGCTTTCCTCTAAAGTGCTATTGTAGTTTATTATAAGGTTTTATCATCTACATCAGAGCTTCTTAAAGTGGGAGTCGCAACTTAATTGTATGGGGTTGCGAAATGTTTGGTAAATCAAAATAAGTTAATGTGTCTGGACCCGCAAAAATCGATACTAATTTAAAGTCTCATGCATGCATCAAACATGAAAGTATTATTCACTAAAGGCTTTGCTTCAAATACCTTAAAGATAAAGACTTTTGTTAGATTAACTGTCGGTACAGTTTTACCGTCATTCTTGTTTTAGAGTTTGCAGTGTTTGTTGAGCATGTTCTACATTGCGGTAAACAATAGCTTAATTAAGAAAACAAACTTAATATTTTTTCCTTACCACCATTCTTCAGTTGGTATGTAGATATAATTTCACTATCACTGGATTATATTTTCAAATACATTATGGAATTTTAAAAATTTCATTTCAGAAATAGTTCATTTTTTAATTACTAGTGCAAATGAATGTTTTTTGTGATTTCCTCGAAAACATTTTCTTTAAACTTGATATACGATAAACTACAGATACTAAGGACCTACAACTTTTATTTGAAACAGTTCCCCGAAAAAATTCGTCTTTTGCCCCCTGCCCTCGCATTTGATAGTAATTGCCGCAAAAGCGTTGATCTATAAACTGAAAAAGAGCTATATTCTTGAAAAATATTTTGAATTATTTACTGTGTTAAAGTCAATTACAAATTTATTTGGAATTGAAATAGCAAGTAAATAGTTGTGAGGGGTCTCCTGCGCCCTCGTCGCCGGGGCTGGTAACCGGTCAATTTTGGATCGGGCTAAAGGAGACATATAAATACCGGAGGGATTAAATAGAATTGTAAATAGTGAATACACGAATCCTGTAAATAGGAGAGGGTACGGAGGCACTAAACCGACGAGGGTGTGGCCAATTCGGCTTTTGTCCATTGTAAATATTGTATTATAGTGTATATAGCTGTGTTGTTTACTGTGTTTATTTCATATTTTAATATATTTATTTATTATGATATTTCCTGAAAAAACAAAAAGATCTTACAATCGTTAAACTTGTTTTTGTATCATAATGTCACTAACGGAGGTAAGCCTAGAGAGAGAGGGAGGAAGACATATTTATGAGGGAGGAAGTACCGATTTGAGATTGGTCAGCCAGTTTGGGTGTTGAGAACGCATGGTCCTTTACAGAAAGCAGTTATCACTTCTATTATGTCTGTGGACAACACATCTTCAAGTGAAGAATTAAAGCATGTATCAGTAGAATGGACCGAAAATGATGGCTTTCAAAGGGAAAACTGTTTCTATTGTGATGTCTTTCCGCGATCTCCCGCTACTGATGTTACACCGGTGAATAGGAACAGTGAATTGCCTATTGAAGAAAACATTCAAGGCAGTTGCTCGTGTTTGACTTTAGACTCCGAACAGGTTTCTGGGAGTGTAGAGCAGCAAATTGGAACGCTTCGTCTAAAGCAGTTTGCAAGATATGCAAGTTATCGTTTAAGAATGAAAGAGGCCTTGGCATACATATTGCTAAACGACATCCTCTGCAAGCTAACGAGAATATAGTTAACAGGTTAAATCCGCAAGGAAAGGCTATTAAAACTCCCATTGTTTGTAATAATAATTTAAAACTGGAAGTCAGTAAATGGACCACAAGGTTCCATGAAATTTTGGAGAATGTGAAGAATAATTCTTTCGAATGCAATGTATTTGATAACGCTATGAAGGAGTTCCTTAAATTTCTAAGAGAGGCTAATTGTTTGCTCCCAGGATCACAGCATCCGGCAGTACGATATTATAGACTGCGTAAGAAGAAAAGTGTCACGTTGAGCCGAAAGGGAGAAAGTGAAGTATCTAACCCGCAGAGAAACCGAAACGAAAATGGGAACTCTATCGTATGAACTTGCACAATATAATATTATAATAGGCGGAAGAAAGTAGTGCAGGAAATCATGAATGCCGATAAGTCTAGACAGTGTCCTATAAGTACTGATTTAGCAGAAAACCACTTCAGAACAGTTTTCGAACAGGTAAATTCGAAAAGTCGAATTTCATATGAAGTATCGCCGTCTAATCCTGATGTAGTTTCTATAGACATAGTCAGTTCTAAAAGCAATAAATCAACACCTTTAGACACAGCGCCCGGACCTGGTGGAATGTTAATGCGTACGATTAAAGATCTTCAATTGGCTCAAATTTTAAAGTCAGTAATTGAGATTATTTTGACAAGTTCTTTTGTAGGCCTTTACGTATTGGTCGCACGTAAGTGTCATCATGGAGGCCCATTACTATATACGCGATTATACGTCGTATTTTAGAAAAAGTCTTGGATATTGAACTGCGACGGCAGATTTCATTCCATCCTTGCCAGCGAGGCTTTGTAAGGGTGTTCCTGGGTGTCATGTAAATGCAAGGATAATCGATGCAATGATGAAGAGCGCCAAGGATAAGAAGAAGGAAAGCGCAATGGTCTTCTTGGATGTGACCAGTGCATTCGACAGTATCGGGCATGCCCATATTGCGAGAACCTTGGAGGCTAGAGGCATTTCACCAGAGTTGAAGGATAGCGTAACTTCACTCCTATGTAATAACTCGATTAACATTGTTTCTGGTTATAAAAAGACTAATCCTATTCGAGTATTACGAGGCGTACCTCAGGGAGGACCGTTGTCGGCAACCCATTAATCTATGTTGACCACCTCTATAAAGAGTTATGTGATCCACGCTTTACCAATTTGGTTATAAGCTTCATGAAAATCAGAGGGGCGTGATATTGACTGGTTTTGCTGATGATTTGGCTATAACGGCGAACAGTGTAAAAGCGGCAGAAAGGGTTATAAATGCCATCCAGAGGTTGCTAAGGGAGACTGGACTTAATATAAATTCCAGAAAGAGTATAGCAATAGTTATTAAAGATGTTAGCTTAATAAAAGAGGTTTTGTCTCTAGAAAATGGCGATAAAATACAATCCATTGAGGAAGATGAGACCATTAAATACCTGGGCTGTATATCTTTCCAACCATGATTTATTCTTTGCAAACTGCACCACTTGGGACAGCCTTGCTGGAGGGAACGGATATAATTATCCGAAGGAGTGCGAAGGCTATGCTAGGGTTACCAGTGAATACCTCTACTGAGATGTATGCTCCTCGTCGACATCGAGGTCTTGGGCTGCTACGCTGTCAATGGGAAGCCCCATTACAACTTGGTCCATAGCGTAGAAGTTATCAACGGTTCCTGATTCCGTCTATCAAACCTGTTTTGACTACAAGGCGGAAGCAGTTGAATGAGCTAAACGTCTGAATATGAACTTGCTTGAACAAGATGATAGGCCTAGTATAAAGAAAATCAGACGAAGTTTGCGCGACGAGGCTTTTGAGAAATGGGCAAAATGTAAATGGCAAGGTATCGGAGTCCATCACTTTCGCGATAACCCGAAAGCTAACAAGTTCATCTTCAACAAAACACTTCTTTCCGGCTCAGAACCAATGCCCTAAAATTAAATGTTAATCATGCTTCACTACGTGGTGTTCCTGGAGCTGGTAGCCAAGCTCCAGAAGATATTGGGCCCCTCTGTCGTAAATGCGGCAGGGAGAATGAAACACCTTCCCATGTGTTAGGTAGTTGCCCCCAGATAATATGCTCCTTGTGACACGCCGCCACCATAACACCAAACATAGAATAATGGAGCTTTTGGCGGAGAAGGGCTACACATGTCTGGAGGAGGCGTATGCAGTTGATGACGAAGGTTCCACTAGATTCGCCGACATTATTGCCTTTCACCAGAGTAAGAAGCTTGCCTGGATTATAGATCCTACTATTCGTTATGAAAATAACGATAAGAACCAGGTCGGAAAAAATAAAGAGAAGCAGAGCATATACAATAAATGCATAAGCTTCTTTAAGGAAAAGTTTCGAGAAGATTTTGATGAGAGGGAATTTCACGTCCGTGGATTATGGTTTGGCTCTCGCGGTACTATACCCGAGCTGACTGGCAGATTTTTTGACGAGGTCGGAGTAGACAGAAATCACTTGACAACCTTGGCAGAATCAATTACATCTGATTCTCTAGGAATTTTAAACTTTCATTTATATGAACGATAAATCAATTTAGGTTTGAATTATTTTAACTATTGTATTTAGAATTACGATATTAGCTAGTGTTTGATTAATTCTTTCATATTGTATATACTGTTTATATTCTCTCTCTATTATAATGTTTTCCTCCATTATTTTATTTTTATTAAATTTAAATTTGATTTATATATTTAAACGATATCTTTTCTGATTGATAAGAATGCTGTGTAAGTAGCAACGCAATGTAGTTGGTGCAGCCGCTCTTTTGTTCTGAAGTGTTTTCCTTCCTTCCTTGCTACAAAAGTTTTTGTTCATAAAAACAGTTTTATTTAAAGTAAATACGGATCGTATTCTTCAAAATTGAAACCTTCTATCACTTTCATCCTCTATCTACAAGCATTTCAATTGGATGACGGAACCACTCTCTGGTTTTGAGGCGAAAAACCTTTCGCATCCTAATCGCACTGTTCCATAATTTACAAAGTGCCATCCTTTGAGAAATTAACCTTACATTGGAAAAAAATCGCAATCAGATGCTGCAACTCCGGGGGTATGGACAGGATGAGACATGACGCCCATTACCTCCAACTCTAATAATTTTATCGGAGCCAAACGCGCAAAGATGGGCGGGTGCGTTATCATACTGCAGAATAGCTTTACATTTCGGTTTATTAAAATAGGTTACCTTTGCCTTTAAGACTTCATAAACGCTATCCATTTGTTCAGCATAACGTTCAGAGTCAACAGCTCTGCCGTCGGAACAAATTCTAAATGCAAAAAAAAGCCGGTGCTCTCTAAAGGCAATGTTCCTCCAAAACCAAAGCATCACTATTTTCTCGAACCGATCTTTGATAACTTCTGACTGGCTCAGCCATGGCTCCGCTTGTTTGGATTTTTAAAAAATATCCACTTTTCATGACTTGTACTTTTTCTTTTCCAATACTGGTCATCCTTTGTATTTTGAAGCAAATTTTTGCACTCACTGAAAAGCTGACAATTCAAGAGGATCTGATCTTGATCCTGAATTCGGATATCCAGGTTTTTGAGATGGGGCTCGCCATAGCGTTTGAAGCCCCTCAATGGCAGACGTCCTGCTTCTCACATTTCGAATCCTGCTTTACGTATTCAAGCAATTCCTCATCATCGACTATCAAAGAACGATCTGAACTTGGCTCATCTTGAGGGCTGGTGTCCCTACTTTTGAAACTTTTAACTTTTTGAGCTGCGTGTTTCAGTGACTCTCCTACCTCTGCACAAATTTCTTCGGCTGCCGGCTTTGCACACTTTTTTCTAATAATATCTCAATGACGAATCACTACTTTTTCTTCGGATATTTTGGTACGGATTGTATAGCAAATGAGAAGTAAAGACGTTTGGGTACATAACTGAATAAAGGATGAGCCAAGGTAACACTGATAAAAAATTATATAAATGAAACCAACAAATAAGATTTATTATCTGACTTCAAAGGTCTTCATGTTTTCACAAACTTTTATAGCAAACTACTTATAATTTAATTTTCAGAATCTTTAATGAGTAATTGCTGTGAATAAGAACATAAGAACTTCAATAATATTCTCACCATTTTTCGTGTGCACTATGCATATACTACTTGGAGAGGACGCAAAAATTTGTTTTGGTTCAAAGGGGGGTTGCGACTGCAAAAAGTTTAAGATGCATGATGTACATAATATTAATAAGAATTTAATGGATTATTAAAATTCAGAGTTTGAAAAAAAATCGATTCAGCGGAGTCCCGCTTTTTCTGTCTAAATATATATAATTTCTATATAATTATATTTCGAATGCTCATATGTACATTTTCAGTTATATGTGTAACAGCAACCAAAGAGAGTGAAGAGAAGAGAAACGAACCCAACCACTCTCTCGGACTGGAGTGGGAGACTCATATATATAGAGCGACGGACAGTCCACGGGGATACAGTTCATACTACTGAGTTCATACAGCCAATCACTACGCGTCATTACACATTTTCCACTCTACCATTCAGTATCATTACAAGTGTCAAGTCCAGGCAGACAGGGTCACTCATTATTATTATTATACATAGTTAACCAGTGTTAACCCAGTCATCATCAACCAGACCCAAATTCTCTCCACCTAACTCATCCATTATATATGTGAAAATTGTTAACTGGGTAATACCATACAAATAAGTAAATCAAAACTAGTAAATTGCAGTAAGAGAAAGGCGTATAAGTGTTTCACATGAGATTTTTGAAATACTTCAACCAATCAAATTGCCTAGTACAGTTATACATACCACATGCATTATGTTGCTGTAATTTGCAACGTTGCTGCAATTTATGAAGGTTTGGAAGATACCAACTGACAAAAATGTATTGAATACTTTGTGACTGCCAATAATTTAAATTGTAACTTTTCAAACAATAATGAAAAAAATAATTTATAAAACAAGTTCCGTTGTATTTAAATACTGATATAATATTTATTTATTTAAACAAGTAGAATAATATCAATGGAATTATGGATTTAATCCCACTACAGTTGGTATTTTTTACTCAGAATTTTAGGTAGATTATTAAATGGGTATTTTTTAATCTAGGCGTAAAATTATCAGTAACTTGTTATTATTAGTGATAATTTGCATTAATATATTCCATACACTTACTATCAAAATGCTGCGCCTGTTCCATTAAAAACTGAGATCCTTGTTCCCACTGGCGTTCCAATAACTGTTCTAAAGTCTGCGGCATATTAGTTTGTCCCCAGCCATGATTGTTACCACCCGTGCTAGATGTATTTCCAGCTATTGCACTTACAGAAGAACTGCCACCGCTTCCACTACCATTTGATAGATTTGTACTGCTGCCGTTGTTCAATCTTGGCGGCTGAAATTTTATCAACTTGGGGTTTGTCCAAGGTGGTATACAGATATGTTAGTGATCTTATCATATAAATTATGATACTTGTCTTAGAGAGAGGTTTTTCTTTCTTTGTTTCTGTTTTAGTTTACATATAAAGAAAAAAATAAAAATAAAATTACGGTCCAACTGTTTTTCTTTCTCTTATTAAAGTAAGTGTAAACAAAAAATCAACACTATTAATCAAGTAATCTTATAAGAGAAAGGCCAATCTTGATTTATTGGGTATTTCAAAAATACAAGAGAAGTGTGTGGGAAATAGTATTTCTTATTTGTTACTTTTCTTGACTAAAAATTTCAGCTTCTCACTTCAGTGTTGGATGTAAATATGCTAGCATGAAAGTAAAAATTGGGGAATCTCAGAGAAAACAAAAAAAAAAAATGATAGAAAATAAAGGGCGAGGTCTTTCGTCTCCGATTAAAAAATTAAAGGAAATTCCGATAAAAATGGCAAAACGGGTAGCGAGACACCTCATGAAAGTTTTGTGTTGTTGCAGAGTAGAAAAATGAGCCTTTTCTAAAGCCCGCACACTATCATAATGTCCAACTGTGTTTTTCTGTTTATCTGTCGCTTTAAAAATCGTTTCAGACTTAAAGTCGTTTCAAAGTTAAATTATTTTGTCTTATTTTTTAACACTCTTTTTTGTCAACTATTGGAGCATATTATACATGACTTAAATATGTCAATATGTCTGTTTAATCTTTTAAATTTTTTAAATTAATCTTTTGACATAAAATAATGTGTGGTATGACTAAAAATAGATCATGTACTCATCCAAATTTGAGCAGATATTCAACTTTGGGAAGGATTTACATTTAATATCCAAAACATTGAACATTAAACAAAAAACTGGCAACTTAAAAGCAAGATAAAAAAAAAGAAGAACAAAACGATGAGTAATCTCGTTTTAATCCTAAAAAAAATTCCATTTTATTCAAATTAATTAGAGCATGGTCTCTAATCTAATTTCTTTCTCGCTCACAAAAACTAATACAATTAACAACAGCTTTTGTAAAACTTTAAGAAATTTAAAACCTCTTTCTTAATGCATTTTACTTTCTTTTTTTTGAGATTTTTGTTATGTAAAGCACATTTTAATCAACTATTTTATGATATTGTACATTATTTGACTCTGGTAGACTCCTAATTTGAGAAGAATACATTCAAACAGATGAGAATTTACCAGTTTTTATTCTTATTTAATAAAAGTATGTACCCTACCAAATTAGCGCCTGTGTATAAAGCTCACTAGCTCTTTTTTTTCTTTGCCACCAATGCTTGGCATGAGCTTGAGTATGTAATCATTATCACCCAATAAATAATTTTAATCAGTAATTAATAAGTTTAACAGAGTCAGTGTAAGAGTTTTTTTTTTATAAAAATAGATGCTATTATAAAACAAAAATTGTTTATATAAAAAAAAATCTTATAATTTAAAAAACTAAAAATAAAATTGTACTTAATATAAAATTTGCTAATACCTGAGGACCCACAAGATGATTGGTTGCAGGTTCCGAATTAAAAACAGAATGTGCCACCATTTCTTGTGATAAAGTGTCGCACATCTTCTGAGCCATAGCAGATGTTGGATTCAATTGGTTGCCAAGCATATGAGCTGCATTGAGTCCAGCCGTCTGCATTCTTTATTTTAGAAAATAAAAAAAATAACAAATATTGGTCCTTTCATAAGGTATAAAACTAAATTTACAATCTAATGTCAAAGGAACTCTACATTTTGTCATAATATTCCACCAAAAAGATGTGAATTGCTTTAATTTTTTATTATATTTAGGTGAACCCATATTAAACAATAAAAAAAAAGATAAAAAAAACAGCACAACCCAAGACGGTCCTGCCACAGAACGATTTTTTTGGTATTGCGGGTGTGTGAACGACAAGTCATTCGGCACCCAGGACCTGTTGACTGACATACAGAAATTGCCCGCTTATTTCACAATTGCTGGATAAATACCGTGCCAGTGTTTAAACCAATAAACTTTATTTCTGATAATATAAGGCAGTATCTTAAAGCAAATGAAGAGTACAGGATTCTGAAGGAAGTAACTCTGTCTCTATTGTTAACATTTAGTTAGGTATCACATATGCCAGATAGACCAAATAACTTTTATAAAGTTATTACACATCCAAATATTCCATATATTCAACTTTTTTAAAATACATGCGGATTCAAGTATATTCTAACATGCACTTAAATATAATATTGTAACGCAGCCAGTGGTGCCATCTAGGAGAGAAGCAGGTACCTAAAGTTCTCCTAGTGGCAGCTGGGAACGCTGGCGGCGCTCTAGTTCTCTCTAGAAGAATCCCCACCGGTATAAATAGTGGG
Source organism: Triatoma infestans (assembly GCA_011037195.1). Lineage (NCBI taxonomy): Eukaryota > Metazoa > Arthropoda > Insecta > Hemiptera > Reduviidae > Triatoma > Triatoma infestans. Next base: position 52,696 of record JAAEAF010006912.1, read on the forward strand.
ACCGCAGAGAGTTGAGAGAGTTTTCCAGTTACGAACGAAGTCACTAGTTTGTGAAAAGTGTATAAAAAGTGAACTTTTGTGGTTTAAACTGTGAAGCAATTATTATTAAGTGTTGTATTTTGTAATTTATTGTGTACAACAATAAATTGGTGTTTTCTTTATTGAAGTTTAGAGTATTTTATCTATACGAACCCTCTTAAAACTAGTTGCAGTAGCTAGTTTAGAGGGAAAAACGTTACAATATATTTGTCCATTAAATTTATGAGAAATGTAAGTTTCTTCTTTTTTCTTTTCCCACGCTTTGTTTAAATTTATTTATGGTTGCATTGTTTTCATTTCAAAAACTTGTGAAATGATTCTTACCAAAATTTTTTCAGCCTTTTTATAAAGTTTTTATTTAAATTTTTTATATCTTTTTTATATCTCATCTCAACGTTTCGACATTCCATGTGTCATGTCATTTTCAAGAGATCTACATTACATGAAAAAATATATTAAACATTGTATTAATTATAACAATTTTTTAATAATATTTTAACAGGTTTGATCTGTTTAATTTTGAAAAAAATTTGTATTGTTTATTACATGCTAAAAATATATTTAGGACATAAAAACACTTCATATATTTTATTTAGCATGTAATAAACAGTACATTTTTTTTTTTAAATTATACAATCTAACCTATTAAAAAATTGTTATAATTAATACCATGTTTAATATATTTTTTCATGTAATGTAGATCTCTTGAAAATGACACACGGGATGTCGAAACGTTGAGATAAGATATAAAAAAGATGTAAAAAATTTAAAATAGAAATTTTATAAAAAAGCTGAAAAAAGTTTGGTGAGAATCATTTTCACAAGTTTCTGAAATGAAAACAATGCAACTATAAAAGAAATGTAAGTAATAACTACTAAAAGATTCAAGAATATTTGGATAATTTGTTTTCGAATTATAGACTTAAATTATATAAACAAAAATTCTAGAAAAACTAGTAGTACGAAAAGAAAGTTTCCTGCGTCCTATTCTATCTCTAATAATCACCAAAGGAGCGTTATTTTGTAATATATTAACAACTATAAACAATAGTATTTGCAAATATTGAAGAGTAATGACTAATGTGGAAAACTTGGAAACTTCAACCATAAAAATTGTATATTAATACTTACATTTTAATATCCTTTTCTTCTTTAATTGTAGCATTTACTGAACTATTAGAATTACTTCTACGACCTCTACTTCCGCTACTTGTATTTGATACATCATTTACATGATTGTTCATTTGCACAGCTGATGTCAGCGGCGGTGGTGGAGGCGTTGATTGATGTGTTTCATCTACTTTTACCCTTAAACAGTTAATTATAACATTAAAATAATAAGTTCGGAAGTATTAGCTGGATGCGTTGTTGCTAAATAGTTTTAAATTTTATCTGAAGAGTTTAGATTATGTATGGATGCACTGTACGAGATAAATAAATTTACTGCTAAAAATTCTACTACGGGCTCGCTGAATGTTTATCTTGGTACATTTATGTAGTCTGTAAAAGTGTAGGAATATATAGAAAAATGAGTGTGTGGTTGGTGGGGATCAGTTACAGTTTACCTAAGGGTACACTAAACCCAAAAAATTGCATAGATGTACAAACTATGCAGGTCATATATATATACAGTTCTGAATAGAATGAAGTGGTCAGGTTTAATGATTAACGAAAAGTCATGCTAATTTAATGAATAAATAATAAATGAATTTATTGAATACTTGACTTACATACAAACTAATTTAATTTAATTAATACAGACAAATTTAAGCGAATAAGTTAGTAACAACAATTGTAAAACAATATAATTTTATTTTATTTTCATGATTTACCATTTAATGCCATGAAATTTAAGAGGGACAAAATTAAGATGAATAAGTTAGCAACAACAATTTAAGTGAACAAGTTAGTAACAACAATTTAAGTGAACAAGTTAGTAACAACAATTTAAGTGAACAAGTTAGTAACAACAATTTAAGTGAACAAGTTAGTAACAACAACTGTAAAAATAATATAATTTTATTTTAATGATTTACCATTTAATGCCATGAAATTTAAGATGGACAAAATTAAGTAGACACTTTACACAAATCAGAGATATTTTCCGTGATAGCCGCTTCTTTTTGTGGTATCGACCGCTTTCGGGCATTCGCCCTCCTTCAGGAGTTTTTGTCAAAACAGTATGATAACATAGACTTGCACAGAGAAAATTTAGCTGATACTGGTTTTCAAAAAGTTTTTGTCAGGACCTAACTAGGTTAAGAGGGGTATGGGTACCACGTAATGATCATTCAGCTCATATTTTATCATTTCTTGTAACTATTCCACAGTAGCCCACGGCTGACACAGTGTTCTTTCGCTCTGTTATAAATAAATAAATAAATAAAATAGTAAGATAGTATGGGTAATTAATCATCAAAGTAATCGCCTTCAAAAAACATAGTTTAAGCAATATCCCCACTTATTGGGTGTTTCCATTTTCAAAAGGAACAATATGCCTTTTAAAGACCGAAACATGTGTTTTCCCTCACAGGTACCAACACCCTCTTAACCTAGCTAGGTTAAACAATAACATGTTTAATACCAGTGTATCAACTAAATTTGCTCTGTGCACCTCTCTGTTATCACACTGTTTTGACAAGCAGGCTATCACGGAAAATATCCCTGATGCTTTCCAGTTCTGTGGAACCAACCCCAACAACTTTATACATACATACAATATGAGTAATTAAATATTCATTTGTGTATCCTGTTGCTTTTATTACAGCTTTTAATCGTCGTGGCTTATTTCCACAAGTTTCAAAGTTAAGTTAGAAATTAGTATTGAAAACACGTTTATTATGGTGTTCCTCTAATGAAATGTTTGAATCCAATAAGCTCCATAAATTTGCTGTAAGATTCCGATCTGCACTTGTGGAGGCCTATCTATAACTTCTAAGCAAAGATCTTGTAAAAATTGTGTCGTTTTTCGCAGTACGCTTTGGATTGTTGTGAATATTTTTGGTTGACTCGCTTAAGTTTTCAATTAAAATGTCAACTTCTTTATTAACCGTCATAATGCTGCTAAATTATCCACAAATGCCAGGAAAACAATTCCATGTTTGAACGAGGGTAACATATATTGCGTTTTAAAGCTTGCTAAGGACTTCCTCCCACATTTGGTGCGATGAAAGTAAATTTGAGCCAATACATCAGAAAAAGAAAACACGAGCTTGGAGGAAACCTAATGACGCTTTAATACAATAGCAAATGTTATCTATGGCCACAACCATGTAGCGGGAGCCAGGTAATGTATGGAGTTGCTTTTCTTGTCATGATGTAAAGGAATATAACACCCATACAAGTAATTATGGCGGTTAATAAATAAACTGACCTTTTAAATGAAATCTGGAGTCTAAAAATAGACCTCGGTAAGGAACAGGTGCTGCAAAAACACATGTACTTGCAAAGCATACTGCAAAAAAGACACCTACAAGGCTCAGGCATAGAGTTAATAGAGTGGTCTCCACAAGTGCGAATTTGAATCTCAAAGCAAATTAATGGAGCTTATTGGATTCAAACATTCCCTTAGATAAACATCATAATAAACAGGTTTTTCAATTATATTTTAAACAAATTGATCAAACTTACCTTCGAAAATTGTGTAAAGTGTCGCATAAAAGCTGTAGTAAAAGCAACAGGATACAACACTTAGTTACTCATATTGTAATATGTGTATAAAGTTCCACTTAATTTTAACCTCCTATAATTTCATGTAATTTTCATTAAATGATAAAATTTTTGTTATGTTACTCATTACAACTAATATGACTTGACTACTTATTTAAATTAAATTAGCCTGAGTAAATCAACATATTCATAAATTCTTCATGTTATTTTATTCATTAAATTACAATGACTTTTTAAAATCATTAAACCTGTCCACTTAATTTTGCCATAACTGTATATTGACTAGTGTCAAAGCTGTAATAAAAATGTAGTGCCTAGCTGGTACATCTGCAGAAATGCAAAAGATCCCAGAAAAAAGCTGTTAATCACATCCCTCCCTAAGGATATCAGTTGTGTAAATTATAATTAAAAATATTATTACAAAAACAATTAGATCGTTCAATTTAACCCTAAAGTAAACTATTAAGTTGAGTATTTATCTTCAAAATTCTCTATATCATAAAAAAAATCCAGAAAATTATAATCTGGTTATAACTATTGATTCAATGGGGTGAAAATTCAAGAATTTTACTTACATAGATTGAGCTGTATTATTGTGTGACAGTGAATTTTGCAACGGCGGAGATATAGACGGCTTACTATTCGGAACGCAATTACTGACGTTATTACTGTTGGAAGTCACAGCGGTGCCACTGCTACTATTACTGCTTCGTTTTGATGATCTTCGCCCTTTATCACTTTTTTCAGATGACTGAGATCTACTGTTAAATAAAATAATAGATATACTAACGCATTATAATAATATACTAATAAGTATGATGAAACTTCGAATCTTTACTTAAAAAAAAATCGTAACTATTTTTCTATAATTCTCATACTTCTAAATGAGTTTCAAGTTTCTAGAAACTAAGATATTAGTGGCTTTCATTATGGTATATGGGGGAGCCTGCACTTTAAAGAAATGGCACTTTAGAGAATAAGCAGAGTGGTAGAGTGACGTCCCACTTCTCATAGAATCCTTCAAAAACCAATATTCCGGTTGTTAGATTTGCTATCGATAACTTCGGTGTCGGATCTCTTGGTGCAAACCAAGCGGAATAACAAGTTTAAACTTCCTGCGATTTTTCGTTGATCTGGTAATTGTTCAGGTGTTAATTCAACTTATTCCACCGTTGCCACCATGTAAAGATGCAAATAGCTATGAAAAAATAGACAAATTACTGAATGTAACTCTCTGTATATTTTCCCATCTGTTTCTTATCTATTCTAACACCTTATGTCTTATTAATAATAACTCATTATCATATGCCTTACCATAAAGCCAATGATAATGCAAATACTCCATCCTACATACACCCAGAAAAATGTCTAAAAACGACTTTTTCGAACTCAGCTACTTCATAAACGTACACATTTCCGATGAAAATTTGTCATAATCATAATATCTTCTCCTATACTAGTAAGAAAACACTGATAACACTGTGAACCTTCAACAGATACATCAACAAATATCACTTTGCTAGCCAAAATTATTATTACCTAGATCTCTTAACAGGTTGTTGCTGTTGCTGCTGCTGTTGTTGAGATGGTTGCAGATTAGTTCCTTGTTCACTTGAAGTCAATTGGCTAGATGTTGTTGAAATGGGTGGACTCAATGTCGACCCATGAGGTACCATCAGTGGTGATACAGAGCTAACAATATTTGAAGTACTGGCTACTCCACTGCCGACGATGGTGTTAGATGTATTACCAGAACTGGTGCTAATGTTGGGTGAATTTGGCATCATAGCCGCATCTAAAGGTACATTTACTAGTATCGAATTTGGACGAACCTCCTTCACCACACCTGTGAGAATAAATCAATACGATCAATTAATAACTTTAAAAACAAAATTATTGCTTATATCTCTTCCAGCTTAATAGTTAAAATGTAATCCATAGATATTTGATCCTAGTGCTGGAAAAATATAATTTTTTCCATAATACAAATCTTTTTACTTCTAGTACGAGAAAGTTTTATGATCGTGCCAGATTTTCAAAATTAAGTTTTCACAGGAAATACATATTTTGAGGTCCCCACAAAACGAAAAATGTTTTTAGAGAATACTCCGTGTGTGTGAACAAAATATCTTAAAAATGAATGAGGAAGCTTTAATTTGGTACTCCGTGTAGGTGCTAAACGATAACACGAAAATATCGGGCAAATTCAGAAGTGTGACATTACTTTTTCAGTTTTTATCTTTGCAATGTTTTCTAAATTTCGTATACTATCTACACACATAAATATCTATCAGTTTTATTTGAAAATTTTAGAAAATTGATTTTTTTTGGAAAGATTCTGGGGAAACAATAGCGTTAAGCTATCTAAAGTATCATATGTATGATTCTGCCATCTATACAATATTATAATTAGAATATTTGATAGGATCTCAAATTTGGAAAAATCGGTGAACCGAAAGTTCGATTTTACAGACTATTTTGGTATTTTGGCAATTTTGTCGTAAATGACTATAACTATTTCCTTTATACTTGGATATTAAGCGTACAATATAAACCTATTACTTTTGTTTAAAATCTTTTCTGAAAAAAATAATTTTTAGGTGATTTTGAGGAATCTTCGCTAAAATTAAATGTATTTGTTCAATATTATTGGGGCTCTCTAAAATGTAATTATTTACTACCTGTCTCAGTTGGTAGTTTGGCATACCCCTACCTTACATTTATGACAGGAAAAATGTTATAAACTTGAAATTTGAAACTTTGTCGTTTATAACTGTATTAAGACGAGCAAAGAAAATCGTGTGAGTGTTCATACCAATTTTTTCTTTTTTTATCGACAGGTAAATGTAAATCAACCGGTTCCGCTTTCTCTCATCTTGATTCAGATTTCGACAATGTTAGACGAACGAATTACACAATTCACGCCCTCCAAGAAGAAATGGATTAGCTCCCTTATGGGGTCCCAGACTACTACTTGAATAACATACATACAGCCTCTGTAAAGATTCGATAAACCTATATAGTATGCAGACATAGTTGAAGTATGCATTTTACTTGGGTTTAGTGCACATCACACTAGCTCATCAACGCAACCACACAAACATATATTAAATATTAAAAAGTAAGCTTCCTGTACATAATTTTCTTTACATATAGCCTTGTACATAATACACTAGCAAAAACAAAGACCTCAAACAGATGCTTCCAGTGAAACCTGAATTAAGAAAGTTGAGAGACAATTGAAAATTCGAAAATATATTTTCTCTTAAAAATTTTAAGAGAAAGTAATATCATGTCAAACGACACATTCCTAACCTGACTGTCTCTTTTCACTGTTACTAGATGTAATGGAATTTCCAAACATGGAGCCTGCATTTGATGGCCTATTAGTTTGGCCTACAGGTGTGGTAGTTACTACACCAGGTATAACAGTCCCAACAGGTGCAACACTGCCAACTGAATTGGTAAGCGGTGTTATTGGCCTAGGGGAAGCATCAGGACTGACACCTGATAAGGCTGTCGTATTCGTTGTCGGAGGAGTTCTTGCACCCCCTGCTGTCAACAAGAAAATATAGTTAAACTATTTATTTGAAAGAATGAAAAAAAAAACTACAAATTTTGTAATTAAAAATACCTTTTCTTCTTTTACTTCCGTTTGTAGCAGATTGAGAAGTTTGCGATGTTGAAGAATCTTCATTTTGTGATAGTTCTTGATTACTAGAGCTGAGGCCTGACTTTGAGTCAAAAGTATTAACCAAAGAGATTTCATCAACTGGCGTGGCTGATTTACTGACACTCTTGCCAGAACTGGTACTACCTACAGAAAAATGTAATTTGTGGTTAAACCTTATCATATTTATTTTTTTCTTATATAAAAACAGAAAATTTCTAATAGGTATAGAAAGGACTAATTATTCAATGTAGTCTTAATTTAGCAAACCATCTTTCAGAAAACAAATATGACTAAAAACCAAAGAAAAGAAGCAATACTTCCTCTTACAGTATCAAGTGAAGGTAAAGGTAAATGAGAACAAATTCAAAATAATCAACCTTACAAATACTTGATTTATAAATCAAAATTAAAAAACCAGTAATCTATATATAATAAAGACTTACTTAGTTTCCTCTTGGAAGTCGTCTTAATCGGTTCAGTCTCTTTAATTGGTGATCCTCCGGGTGAATCATTGGCTCCGATTGGACGATATGGAGGAATTACTTTTACATTTCCTCTTTTTTTCTTAAAAATAAAAATTATAAAATGATATTTGTAACTATCAACAGAAATATATCTTGTTTGATATTCTTTATGGTAGTCTATTTCTTCTGCTGAATAAAACTAGATACAATTTTTTTTTTTTTTTACTAGATGAAACTTTTCATTAACAATATGAATTACATCAATTTATATGTATATACTAACTATTTTAGTATAGTGGTGATGACAATAGCCGCAGTATTTGACATTGTCCATGTAATTGCCCGCTTCTTCACAAAGGAGTCCCATAGCTTGAGCACAGGTAACATGGAAGGTCTGCCGGCAGCCAGCTTTGTTACACTGCATACACGCACCAACTGTTGACCGAGATGCGGTCCGACTGTTTTCATCACAGATGTAGCATGTCTGCGTGGAAATATATAAAACATGCATCTTTAAAGGATGCTAGCTGATGAAGAAAAAACAAATCGTAGAATTACCAAAAATGTTTACTATGAAATCCTACTTCAACTGAAATTTGCTCTTATCCTCAAGGATCTTTAAAATATTCTATATTAAAATATTCTATACTTTCTACTGGAGAAACGTTTTTTATGACCAACCTTATTATACCTTTCCTGCGGTATCTGCTGGAGAATTATTGGCTCCATGGTGGTGACATTACCAAATCTTACTTCCGGTATATACAAGGCACAGACAACATGGGCCCATGCATTATTATCTGTTGGTTTCAATGCACCATCTTTATTGGGGCACAGTTCACAACGCTGTTAACATTTATAATGATATCATTATATGTCAACAAGTACTCAAAAGCAGTATATCACAAAACATACAAGTCTCTAGGAGTAAGTATTCAGTTACGCTAACAGGGTCTACCGCCAGAAAGAAGAAAATCTGAAGTGCTACACTCACACGACTTTCACTAAATGTACTTGTGAAAGTCGTGTGAGTGACATATTTTTAAGCGACATGTTTTTCAAACTTGTAATTTTTACTAAAGTCAGCAGGCTCTGATATTAAAAAGTAGTGGAATGGTATATTTAGTTAAATGGTAGATGAGAGGAAAATAACGACAATTTTTCACTAAAAAGTCCTAAAAACAATTTCCCCAGGAAAATGTTTTAAATAACTGAGAGGTATATAAGTAGTTAGTATGCCAAGTTCGAAAAGAAGAAGGATCCGTTTGCAAGACAATGGCGAAACAATTAGAAACATAAGAAAGGCACACTTCCAGTTGACGATTTAACCGGAAAAACCATCAAGAACGAATTTTTTTGGGGAGGGGATTTTATTCACACTCACAAACTTCACCATTTGCTAAAAACATTTTGATCGTAATGAACCTTAAAACACCGATTTTCTGTGAAAACACTATTTTAAAATTTTTAAACCATCGTTAACACTACCCCCTTTGCAGCAACAAAAGAAAGTAAAAAATGATATCTGTTAGATGTTTCAGAAATTTCAATAAGATAAAAATAATTTTTCTCCTTTAATTTTCATGAAGCCCCCAAACCAGTCCTACAATACTTACACCCAAATACTCACCGCAAATTCACGCACTCAATTTTGTCATTGATGTTTACGATTACTTGGGTTTTAGCATATCCACCGTCAAAATCCAGCCCACCTTACATACACTATGTTCACACAGTTAACAATCTAAGGAAATCACTGTAAATATTCGGAGTGGATTTGGATTTACTCCTTCTACACACCTAATATCCAAGCTCATAAAAACAGAAGTCTACAGTGCAATTGTAATAAATAAAAAAAATTAAAAACCTCTTAACCCCCAGACACCACTTCGTTCATTCCAAAAAATTTACTTAATGATAATCGAAGGAGGAATAAACCATGTGATCAAGTTTTTAATTACATTATAGAAAACGAGTCTACATAAGGATATTTACCATCGATAACTTACCACTTTTGTGCTCCTCTCTTGACTTTCGCATTTTCTGCAATACCAATTCCCCGTGGGAACTGTTACAATTCCATAGCACGCTGTAAAAAATATATTTTTTTTTTAAATTTTGAACTATATCTAGAACAAACGTTTCCTAACACAATGAACCTTAAACACCGAACGCTTGTTATATACAAAAAATATCTAAACTTTTAGATTAGCGAAAATTGAAAGGACTTTTTTTACCAAGTTATTTCTAATAATACCAGTTCGCGTTTCTAAATGAATTATCAATTTATGAAATTAAATATAAGGTTGATGTTTGCAGTCAATTGGAGTGCGTATCGAAAGCATAACTCTTTACCATCATACTATGCTTTCTGGATAGGTTTGGGGACGCTTAATGGAGGCAGTTCCTTAGAATCTCTTCCCTCGAAGAATCTTTTCTATTCTTTGAGAAAGGCCTTCTTTTAAAATAGTATTATTACTTGATTATGATTAAGCAACTAAAGCCCAAGAGCGTTTTTATTATTTCTATTATTTTTTTTATCTTATAAATTCAATAATTTCTGAATTACTTATAGTTTCTCGGAATTTGTAAAATTTTCTATTACAATAACCATCTTTAATAAACTGTTCCTCTCTTCTTCTTTAAATATATCCATTAAAATAAAAAAGACAAGTACCTGTTGTTATTATTATTAAATCCTGGATGCCTATCGGCATGGGACTGAAGCCAATATGGCTTTTATCCCCCCAATTCATTCCACTAATTAATCTCCCCCAGAAGTTTACCAGTCTGTCTACAATATCTAAAATATTCTTGGACACCAACCCTCCCAGACTTTCCCATGAGAGTGGCTCTCCCGAAAATCCGAAACCTAGTACCGGCGAAATGGGGAAACTGACAGCGACACACCGTCTCCCTAACTCCATCACCACAATTCTGACATATATGCTACCTGACATCCTCCCTATTTAATGCAAATGACTAGCAACCCATGTGTGTCCAGTCCTACTTACTTAAGTCCTCATCCTACCCTTCAGGGACAGGAGGTACTCCGAAACCCCATGCTTAGAACCTTTGATAAATCTTTTGGACTGGAAGTACCCCTGCATGTCCTCTCACAGTGTTGTGGTAATGATAATCGAATGCATCTAATCTACACTTAAAGTTGTAAATGCAGACATTTTATATACATAAAATTCGATTAGTAACAAATTTATAGCAGCTTTTTTATTTATATAGTAAAATCTTTCTTTAAAACTTATTCTGCTCAGCAAAGCTATCTCAAATTTTGTCAGCAACAATCACACAAATAACTTTTAAAAAAGTTCTTATCACTGCTTATTACTACATTAAGTAATGATGTCGCTCTTACTGCAACTTATTTATAATTCTACTGATTAATTTTATTGCGTATTAATCGAAATTTGAACACCTTCTCTTTCGAAAGAAAAAACGTTATTTCTAGTTAGAGATTCTTACTCTAAAATAAAAGGTTTAAAGCAAGAGCCAATGATTACAACTAAAATATTTATCATTGTATATGTTTAAAAAAAAAAAAAATCTATATTTCACCTTAGCATTCAAATAATCATCTTAGTAACATCAACCTTCAAAGAATTTGTTATAAATTTTTAATTATTCAAATACCTAAATAGTGGTTGAAAGAAAATAGAGGGATCTTTCTCTTAAGTACAAGATTTTAATGTCTTCATAAATGTCAATGACCTATCATGCTAAATTCCTTGCGTTTTACTATTATAGAAAAATTATTTCTAAATTTGTATGTAACCTAATCAATATTTTTGTAAGTAAAACTCACTTCTTATTTTAGATAAGCGGATCATATAAAATTATAATAATCTGGAAATCAAGAAATTGCACCATAACATAACTTAATTGCACAAAACCCAATTTTAGGTTCTAAACAAAAACTTATGTACGATGTCTTTCACTTAAATTTTAAATAAGACGAAATAGCATGTAAAATACATGGTTTGCTTATCTGAACAATTTATTTTGTGTAAGCAAATCTAATCGAATTTCACTTATTTATATCCGTTTCATCATATATTTCTTTTACTCTTCAAATAACAAATACTTAAAATATTTATATAGAAATATAAATATTAAATAACTAAAGTTTATCAATGAACTATCACACAAAGCTTCGGTATTTCTTGGTCAAATTATTATCAATAAATAAAGCCCAACTTTTAATGCATATAATAATTGCATTTGTATGCTCCCGATCCAACTTTAAAACAGTTTTTTAAATTGATTTACTTTATGTGAGTAATTAATTTTATAACAACTCAATAGTATACTGTACTTTGAGGTTATGCTATCAAAATGGCGGGTGGAGTAAACAAACTAAAGGATAATCGTTAGTCATAATTTTTTTTTGTTGAACCATTTCACAAAATATTCCGCCTGAATTACCTTGGTGAACGGCGACTGTGCACGAAGGCCCATCGCAGTACACCAGCGGATTCTCGGTCCAACCCCGATCATCGGAGCACACGCAGCAACCACCAACCATTTCCTTCATGTCCAGCACAGTTTTCTCAGCCCTCGGCGCCTCTCGCTGTCATTCCAACCATCTTAAGACCGTCGTTCGTCTTTCTTTCACATCTTATGAAGCGACAGATATTCCATTTTAACTGATTAACAACAATTTACTTACAAAAAAAAGGAGGGCGAACTCTTCGTCTTGTCACTATAAGGTACGCGGAGCGACTGCTACCACTGTTGCTAGAAAACAGTGTTGCTAGAAGCAAATAGTTTAGTTAATGTTTCAAATTTCCCTCGAGGTTTTTTAATTCATAAATAATTGAAAAATAAGTAATTCATTCTAGTTCTACGCTATTTTAATTAATTATACTTACAATTGATATAATTAAGGTAATTAAATATAATCTTTTTATTTTCTCAAAATGAATAATGTCTGTAAATGAAAAAATTATTTTAGTCACTATATAATTAATTGTTATCAGGAATTTCATATCAAAACCATATGTTTATTGATTTCAGCATTAATTTGTTAATTTATAAATTTATCTTTACAAATCGCACTATCATTAACATAACGGGATTAGCATTCGTAAATCCCGCCACGTTTAAATCTTTAAAAAGTTGACATAACTGATGAATACTTTTAATCTAAATATAAGTAAATTAAAGTTTAATAAACAAACGAACTGATTTCTTCAGCAATTTCTAATTCGCAAAATATTCGCACAAATATCATTGTTATAGAAATTTTATATAGAAATGCCTGCTTCAGGCTAGTAGTCAAATTTTTATTTTATTCCATCAAAATAGATTAATATTAGTAATTATTTCTTTCTCGATCATTTTCTTTAATCAACAATTCTGTCAGAGACCAGTAAATTTGTCAGTTTGATTGAAAATCCCTAAGGAACATTTTTAATCGTAATTATTCAGTTTTATATTGCATTATTTATAAAAATAAATCAGTTAATTAGAGATTTTTCTCCCTAATCAAAATTAAAAATATCATTTAGTGTAAATATTTATTTTTTGAAAGGTTGATCATAAAATCATAACCTTATTGTTCGTTGTGGCGTTGCTGATCTGTATTGTTGATAACTGTGTGATAACAGCTAATACAACTTGATAGACGCTGATTGAGGAAAGAGATGGATCACATATACTGGTATGATTTGTAGACATAATTGTACTTTATCGAACGACCCTGGGTAGAAGTAGATATTGGTATTTCCGTATGATTAGTTTTTTTTGGAAAGGATGTTTATAAATATATTTTTTTTATACAAGCAGATAAGTAAACGTACTTCTGTCTTTTTTTCTTACATTATAGCGAATTGTCAAGAATTAGTCGTAACAAATGTTCACTATGATATCAGAAAAATTAATACTGGATTTGTTTACACTAAATATACAAAAGAATATGTTTTAAATTATTCAGTAGATTTAATGTTAGATAATAAAACTGCTGTTTTTTTTTAATTAGAAAGCCAAATAAATTGGATATTTTCATTATAATATCCAATTATAATGGTAAATAATACTTTTTAAAACAAGTATGAAACAGTTTAACAGAATATCTAAATGTTAAAGACGCGCTTCTTGTTTAAGTGTAAAGTTGATAACTAAAGAGCTATTAAATAATTTTATTCCCCATTAACTAAATAAGCAATTGCCATGTTTGTTTTTATTTACTCTCTTGGTCTTAATGACTTAACTTAAACGATCAGCTGATCCCCACCACTTGTTTTGAAGAAGGTTAATGTAAAATGAAAACAAAAATAATTAAGAAACTCATTTATGGGTTATGATCAATAAATAGGTTTAGCGGTAATCTTTATTTACTTCGTAGTAAAAGTGTGTACATACTTAAGCAGGAGAGATAAACTCATTCATAAATAATTCATTCCTTGTTTAAGTATTAACCCTTAAATTGCCGCATATTAATTTGGTAAACGATAAGATTTGATCTATGTTTCACATTAATATGATATTTTAGATAAAGTTATGCCGTAGAATACTGTATATATATACATATATTTTTTTTATTTTTGGCATTACTCCAACTCGATAAATAAGATTTGGAGTTTTTATTTATTAGACCAATTAATTGCCCGTAAAGAAACGTATTATGAAAAAACTAATTATACTTTCATCTTGTATAAACAATTTGTTCATTAATAAAACAACAGATTGTATTTCCGTCTTAGCGTACGTTTTCTTTTGTTTTAGGAAATAATTGTTTAATGTATCATTTATTTTTATTTTTAATGTTTTAATCCATGTTAATACGTTTATAGAAATTGTACACTGAAATAAATGAAAACTTACTAATTATGAGTACTTTTTCATCAGAACACTATTCAAAATGCCCTTTTTTTTTCAGGAACACATTTGTAAAAGAGAAAAACATGTATAAAGAAGAATTTACAAAAATAATTTATGATTTCCAAAAAAAGAATATTCTTCCAAAAAAAGAAAATAGTCCTACAAGTCCTGGTCTACCACCAGGGATTCTTACCCCTCCTCCGAGGTTCGTATGATTTTTGCCATTATTCATCACTTGTTATTTTGTGCATATGGTTAGATGTGTTTCAGCTTTAGTTGAATTTTTGTCAGAATATTAGGAAATAAAAATCACCAATCTTTATTTATACTTGTAACATGTTCTCACCTGCATTTAAGATGATATCAATTACATTTTAGGAAACCAGTTATCTTCCTTATTTCAATTTTCAGAATTTATACCCTCCTTAATTAACCAGCGCGAAATAGTGAAGTTTTTTTATATATATTTTGAAATGATCTACTTATTCTAATAATTTCTAAAAGGATCTTAATCTATTTTTTTAGTTTATCTGGCATGTTATTTTGCTATTCTCCTACGCCAAGGCTTCGGCTTGGATGCATCACGCGGTCCATTATAAAATTTTAGGATGCGCTGGCGCTTGATGTTCCTTTAATTGGATATTCAGGAGGACGCGAACAATGTCACTCCCCTAATCCAGTATATTATATCTTTCTCGGGCTTCATAATTTTCAAAATATTTTCATAATTAGTGTAGACTAAAATAAAGTAGTGGTAAGACCAAGCAGTAGTAAAGAAAAAGTCTCAAAAAGGTGCAACCATATAATTCTTTACATTTAAGAAAATTATCTTATATAATTTTTTTTATTTTATTTTTTATAGTGTTGACCAAGAAAAAACTCCTTCTGGAAGGGATATTCCGCCACATTTGCCAAAAATGTTTATCGATTTATTGGAACCAGTTCAAGGGGTATGAATTCCTTCCAAATTATATATATATAATATATGTAACAAATTATAGTATATAATAGAGTTTAAAAAATCAAGAATCATTTATAACAATATAAAGTTGCAAAAGAGGCATTTTAGTAGGTGTTTAATTAGGATAACAGCCTATTTTCTCTCTTTAACCCGTTGAATAGTTAATTGCTTTTTGACTTTAATCGCCAGTGCCGTGAGTAATAGAGTGCAAACTTTTTATAATGGATTCTTCTTGTTTTTTGTACTGCTTGGATTGGTCTGTACAACAGTTGTTATTGGTAGATTTGCCAGTTTTCCTGATAACAAGGTTAATTTCTCAAGTTATATATACTCAGACCATAAATTTTCATTTCTCTTATCATTTCTAACAAGAAATAGTATCTCACTTTACTTGCAAAACTTGCTGAGTATTAATAATGGAGTTGAGTAATTGATATTCGTTAATAACATATAAGAGGTTAAACATAATTTGCATCCAATGACAAAAATAAAAATGAATGGATAATTGATGAATTATGAAAGCATTTGCTTATATATTTTCGTCGAAATATTTTGATGCAGCTCTCTTTAATCACGTCTATATTATTACTTTATTTTATGAACTACATGTTTATATAATAAATCTCCATACATATGATAATGACGACAACTCCATCGTGTGCTTTTCCAATTGTCTTATTTAAAAAAAAAAAAGAAAAAAAAAAGTCCATAATCAGTTTTTCAGGGCATTTTTCCTAACAATTGGCTTTTTTTCCCAGAATTTTTATTTAAAAAAAAAAAAAAAAAAATCCACACGGATAGTACACAAATCCGCCAACAGAAAGCACTTGAATGATCTTGTTTAATATATTAATTTCAGTTGAAAAATTTCTCATTCACTTCCTTCTTGCAACATACCCACTTAATTATTTTCATTAATTGAATATTTTTTGTTTTAAAGATCTTAATATCATTAAATTGGATACAGTTGTTATTGTATTGAAAACAAAACAAAAAACTTTAAAGTTCTCGTTTTTATATTTTTATTTTTGCCGTGATTAATTCATCAGTTGTCCATTAATTTTAATTAGTCATTCAGTGTAATTTATGACTATAGTTTAATGCACTTTTGAACCAATTACTGGTATCCTATTAACAATAATCCTAGACATTTTTTGGATAAAAGTTCTCTTAATTTTGTTTTGCTTTCTTACACGTTCGCGTAAATTTTCGAAATTAATCATTAATTTTACAGTAGAAATATATATTTTGAAAGGTCTCTCTCTGAATCTTCTTTTTTATTTATTAGTATTTAATTTATTAATGTACCTAAAGAATCAGTTTGTCTTTTTTTTTGAAAAAAGTTTTTATTTGTAAGAGTTTTTCTGTAAAGGACTAATATATATTATAGCACTTCTTTTTTTTATATTATACCACTCCTTTTTTTTTTTGGTCTCTCTTTTTTTAGTTTCTCTTACTCGTATAAGTTGAATTATTGTGATCGTGTGAAATTTTCGAAATTGAGTTTACTCTGGATGTACATTTTTGAAATCCTTTGAATATGGAGCAAATGTTTCCAGCGAATAGTGTACGAATGAAGACAGTAAATTTTCAAATTATCTTTGCCGCTATAATATATTTAATTAGCTGTATTGGGTGTAATGGTGAAGTGTTTGAAAATCAATTTTTTTTTTTTTTTTTTTTTATAAAGCTACGTGTCTTGATTGTCTTTGCCTCTTTGACACAATGTATGCTTTACACTTCAATCTGCCATTATTATCTGCATCGATTTTACCTTTACCTGTTTACTTTTTTCTTATCGCTAAGGAATTTAACTCTTTTTTTTCTCCTCTTCAGTTCCACTTATAGCTGATTATTTTCCTGTAATATTGAACTAAAAGATATGGTCTTTAATTAGTGCTCATGTTTTGCTTTAAATTGTAAACTTAAAAATTCTGTTTTGATTTAATTTTTTCGTATTTTTCTTCTTTTTTAAGAAAGGATTATTATAATAAGGAGAATTTTAAGGAGAAAGGATATTATAATAATCAGATTCATTATTTAAATTTGGAATCCATATTTATCCCTATTTGTTTTGGGTTTTCTATTTCCCAGCCATGGGAAATTGAAATGACTATCCAGCGAAATTATACCAGTCGTTTTATTTGGGCTCCACTGTATGTGTCGTCCGTAACAATTTACAAATATGTACATGATAGCCGTTTGGTGTCTGGTGGTGATCTGGAATCCAACTAGTTGCACACGTTAATTGTCTCTGCAGGCCTTATGTATATTATGTGGAATGTTGGGGTAGTGTCAGTAATCGTGTTGTTAACGTGGGATACTCGCAGCGACGCCAAGATTCCTGGTGGATATTGGTGGTTTTCTCCATTTTTACTTTCTCTTACTCCTAGTAAGAGGAATTATTGCGATCGTGTCAGATTTTCAAACTTGGGTTTTCACCGGAAACACATATGTTCTGGGGTTCTCTGAATACGAAAAAAAATGTTTTTAGCGAATGGTCTGTATGGTGTCTGTGTTGTTAACAGAATATTTAAACAGGAAAAGTCGCAGGAATCTCAAACTTGATATTCTTCTTAGGCACTATCACCACATTAGGACACGAAGATTAGGGGCAAAATCCATCAACCGGAAGAACGACCTTATTGAATGGCTTTTTCTTTTTCGTGATGTTCTCGACAATGGCTTCAACGATTTTGTTTAAACTTCGTATATTATCTACAAACATAATACCTATCATTTCTGTTTGCAACATTTTCCGGGGAAAATTGATTTTTTGGGGTTCTGGGGAAATAGTAGCATTATGCTTTCCTCTAAAGTATCACTTCACTAGAATTTGTGTTGTATCACTAATATAATATTAATACACATTAGAATTAGAATGACACGGGGGAGGGAACTCAAACCCAGGCACTGCAGCCTACCCATTGAGGCTTATTGTGCCAACCCCTCAATACCTAGTAGAGGAATCCTCCCCTCTTCATGAGGTCCAGGACTTTCCCCACCAGTCCTTCTTGCAGTACGATTTCCTCAGTTCTCAACGTGCCGAAGATCTTTTACCGCAATCTGCCGACCGCAACGCAATCAACAACAGGTGCGTGGCCATCTCGTCCTTCTCTTGACACAATCTACACAATGACTCCGAATAACCAATCCCACCTTGTGCAGATGTGTCTTGAACCTACAGTGGCCTGAAAATAGGCCCGTTATCAGACAGAACCTGCTTAAGCCCAGGGTCTCTCTGATTCTTCTTCTACACAGCTCTGGCATGACCATTTTGCCGTGTTTTGCCCCAGTACTTAGCCTCCAGTGACGATTCTCTCCGAGTCCATTCTCTCAGAGACGCCCTCGCCATACTTTTTGCTATTCCCAGAACAGGTTCCGGCACACAGAAAGGAGAGTTCGCTCCATTCCTAGCCAGTTGGTCGGCTAGTTCATTACCTTTAATCCCCTTGTGTCCCGGCGCACTTTGTTGTGCCGAGATAACGCCTCCAGGGAATCTCTACTCTCCCAGACTAGGGAAGAAGTAATTCTGAATGCTCCAAGTGCCTTCAGTGCAGCCTGGCTGTCCGAGAAGACAGCCAGATATTTCCCTATTTCTAGAGCCCATACGCAAGTTCTCCTCAGCACAGATCTTTATTGCACAGACTTCACCCTGGAATACCGTGGAGTATCCACTGAGGGACCTGTCAATGAGTACCTCTGGTTTAACTCCATATATGCCGGCTCCAGTTCTGCAGGCCATTTTGGACCCATCCGTAAACCAGGATCCCCCAGTCCGGCCTCGTTTTTCCCAACTTTTAGCCCATTCCGATTTTAACGTAAAGATCACTTGGAAGGGGAGCTCAAAGTGGAATGTTAGACAGCACTCTTCCCCAGCCACCTTAAAGATAGGGCCCAGGGTCAACCTTCTGTGTGATGTCCAAATGCTTGGCCAAGGAGCTCCTCTGCTTCCACTGGCCATTGTTCATTACTCTGTACGCACTAGGCCTCGCCACCGCTTGTATCAAAAGATGCAGCGGAGGTAACCTCAGCAGTGCTTCCAATGCAGCCGTTGGGCACTACAAAATGCCCCCGAAATCTACAGGCACGCTAGCCTTTGAACCCCCGATAGGTTCTTCCCCGCAACCTGCTGTTCTGCTTTCGGCCACCACACCACTGCCCCATAAGTGAGGACAGGTATGATGGTCCGCGTATAGAGCCAGTGGGCCATTTTGGGGGAGAGACCCCATGTTTTCCCGCAGGATCTAGTAACTCCACAGAGAGACTTCTTTGCCTTCTTTGTAACATGCTCTTGATGCGCTTTCCAGGTGAGTCTGGAGTCCACAATGATCCCCATGTATTTCACTTGACTAGACACCTCCAGAGTTCTTTCGAAAAAGTTCACTGTGTTGAAGCATTCAACATTCCTTCTTCTGGTAATTGGAACCAAGGTGGTCTTAGCGAAGTCTACATCACCCCTCCGCCACTTGCAGGTCCTCCTGTAGAAGCTCACCAACAACTGTCTGGGGTCTGCCCCTGACCACGACCACTACATCGTCCGCGTAGCCCAGGACAGAACCCCCCCTGCGATCAAGCCCCACCAGCAGCTCGTTTACCACCATGCACCAAGAAGAGGAGACAAGACCCCCTCCTGATGGCATCCTCTTATAGCTGTGGTTTCAAGCGTCTCCTCATAAAGGTTAGCTCTGATTCTTCTAGTTTTGAGCACGCTACCAATCTACCTGGTAATGGTCCGATTTACCCCGTGCCTTTGCAAAGCTAGCTTGATTTGACCCGAGCAGTGGGTCGTGCTGCTGAAGGCACCCTCTATATCCAGATACACACCCACCGCCACCTCCCTGCCATAATCCGCAGCCTCCAGTTCTCCTACAAGAGAGTGGAGGACCAGAGGATTTACCCCTTTGGAAGGCATGCTGATTAGGATGCAGCGGCCGCAGTAGAAGCACCGCCTCCCTGGTGTGCAGGTCTATCAGTTTCTCCAGCACTTTCATCATAAACGAGTAAAGGCTGATTGGTCTAAAATCTTTGGTTTGGGTATGAGTCCTCTTCCTCAACGGGGCATGGTTGAGGGCCAAACTTGCTCTCATTACCCTGCAAAGGAAAGGAGCCAGAATTTCACTTCCCTGCTGTAATAATGCAGGAAGGATATCATCAGGACCCGGCGACTTGTAGGGCTTAAAATGATTTATTGCCCACTTAATCTTATCGTGTGTGACGCATCCTTTGGCCACGGTCTAATCTTCCCTGGGTCCAGGCCGATTCCGTGGACACATTAACGATTCGTCCCGCGGTACCACCGTCGTCACCCTTGAGCCAGGAAAGTGCACCTGCAGCAAGTGCCCCAAAGTATCCTTTCCCGCCTCTGTAAAGTCACCGTCAGGTTTCCTGATTGTTCCCATCGGATTTGCCGGTACCCTTGACAGTAATCTATGGAGTCTGGCTTCTTCGGAGGTCGTTTCTACCTCCTCGCCCAGCCTTCTTCACGAGTTCCTTTTAGATTTCCTAATCGCTAAATTGTAAGAGGTTAGGGCCTCACGCTACTCTTCCCGTGTTCCCTTCCTCTTTGCCGCATTAAACAGCCTTCTTTCTCTCTCGCACGGAGGCCCGCTCGTTGGTCATTCCACCAGCTGACCCCTCTGATGGATGTGTTCACCACTTCCGTGCAGTTGTCCCTAAAAGCATCCAGGATTATCCGCTGCAGTTGATCCGCAGCGTCCTCGATGTCATTCTGGGTCTTGAAAGAGCGTTTGACTGTAATGATGTTCTGGCGGTGAGGGCGGGCATTGTCGTCGAGAAAAACGAATTGTGGTCCAATATTGTCTCGGAAGTCTGAGACAAACCTCCGAATAATGTCGTCTCTATATCTCATCCCCATTTAAAGTGTCCTGAATGATGTTTAGCACTCATCATTCAGCCTGATTGTTGAGGGTAATTCCACCCCACATCATGACACCGCCACCGCGGTATGCTGTTACCGGTTGGATAAATTGTGGTTCAAAACGAGAGTTTGGCCTTCTCCATACTCGCAAACGTCTGCTATCACTGAATAAACAGAATCTTGATTCGTTACTAAACAATACAAATTCCCAGTTTTGGTCTTCCCTCAGCCTATGTTTACCCATACCAATCTTGCTCTTCTAAGACGAGTGTCCAAATTGGGCCTTCTAACAGGGCGATACGAATGTAAACCAAACTCTCTCAATCGATTTCTAATCGCTTGATCAGATACTTGAATACCAGAGGATTCAAAAAGACGATTTTGTAACTCTCGGGCGGTCAAAAAAGAGTTTCTGCGGGCATTTATCCTCACTAACGGTCTTCTCATTCAGTGGTACTTCGAAAATTCCCACCACGTCTTTGTACAGTTCCAAACCCGCGGTATCTTTGCAAAGCCCGGCAAACAACACTTGGTGTCATGTTCAAAGCATTAGCAATCTCAAGCTGAGAAAGGCCCTGGAAATGAAAGTGGACAATTAAATTTGCCCTTTCATCACTCAGAGGTCGGTCTTCTTTGCATGATGAAAAATAAAAATTGAGAAGAAAAAAAATGTGCATTCACTTTCAAATGCATTGGAATACTGAATCACACTGAAGGACAAAATTAGCAGTGTTTGTTTTTGTTGTTTATCAAAATGAATTAACCTTTGTATGACCAAGAAATGCATTAATCCCTTAATACAAACAAATATTGAATGCCAAAATAAGAGATAAACATCATAACATTGTGTAAGTAAATTATTTTCAAAGTTATTTATAAATTCCTTAGCAACTTGTGAGTAGTTTAGAATAGGTTTTTGATGTTGAAATTTTTCTCGAAAACTGTTACAACTATTTTCTTTAAACTTGGAATGGCTGCTGAATAGATAGAAACGGATCACTTTTATTTGAAACATTTTCCCACAAAAAATTTGTTTGGTAGTTGTGCGGAATTGTGGCGTCAATTAAAATTTATTTAGTTGGTTAAATGTTTTTAGAGCGCTCTACAATATAATCATCACTGTCTACCTGCTAAGATTAGTAGGTTGGGACTTATCGCCCTGCCACCTCCATATTTATGTTAGGACAAACATGCAAAATTTGAGTTTAAAAAAAATTGTTTTTTATATTTAATTGTATTAAAAGGAGTATGAGAATATCGTGTGAGTGTTTCACAAGAGATTTTTACTTTAATGATATACTGCTATAAGAGGAAACGGTGCCATTTTGTCAAACTTCCGAAATTTGAATTTTTTTCACAAATACGTACTTGTCGAAGTCCCCTTGAATCAAACAAACAAAAATCTCGTGTGAATCCTTTGAGGACCAAATCGTCAGATGGCAATTTTTATTAGGCGATGTTTGGTAAACATGCCGGGGTTTCCACTGCTGTTTAGTTCTGACCTTCGTTACCTCGGTTCGCTAATTACCTGCTTTTAAATTACTTCGTTTTGTAGCCTCCCACTTTTCATATGATCTGCTTCCGGCGAAAAAAATGTCGTTCGTTTCGCCAGTATGCACGTTATGCTGGGTGATCAGCGCCGTAAAATACTGTTGCCCAGGGGATACCACTTGGAGGCGAGACGACTTCACCTCCCCTTAAGTCGTTCCTTACGAGTAGGAAAGCATTAGAAAGTGAATGTGACCTGGAGACACTAGTAAAACAACCCATCCTATATAATACAACCTCTTCACTCGATTGAAACCCCAGTATTCTTTAGAAATCGGACTGGATAAGGCAAAGAAAGACTGTCTTTTGCCAGAACTTAAAGTATCAGCCCTGGAAATGATCGAGGAAAGATATAGTGGGTGGATGCAAATATATACAGATGGCTCAGCAGATAGTATAACGCAAACTGCTGGTGCCGCTGTTTTCTGCGAGGGCCTTATCAAAGAATCCTTCCCTGTTGGCAGAAAGGCTACAAATTTTGATGCAGAAATATTTGCTTTAAGGCAAGCCTTCATCATACTCTATAAATTAAATCCGACCAAGGTAGTGTTACTGGTAGATTCATGGGCTTTAATAAATGATAACCCCTGACACGGTGTACCAGGAAGAAACCAGATGGCATCTCCACGAATTGCTCTGCCTGAAGTGGACAATAATGATACAATGGGTTCCAGCACATTGCGGAGTGTTTGGAAATGAGATAGCCGATCAGTTAGCTAAAAAGGGCTGTTCCTTGAACCAACCGGTTATACCTGTGTCGCTAAGGACTGCCAAAGCGGAAATCCGGGCGGTGTTTGCTAATAGGGTGAACCATAAATGGTCGATGGATTTGGAGGGGAAGCGCTACGGGTGTTTGTTGAGGGAAAATATTCCACTTTCTTTGCCACGCACTGTGTTTGTGGCTAACTTCAGAACCCTGACTGGCCACGATTCTTTGCCTTGCCATCTATTTAGGCTAGGAATATTTAATGAAATGACATGTCCTCTTTGCGAGGAGGGAGTTTTTGACGCCACCCACTTAAAAAATTGTAGTAAATTGGGTGAGGGTAAAGAAAACTTAAGTTACACGGAAACCTCAATAAGATATTGGTCTGCCCGAAACTTGCCTGATAAGCAAGTAGTATCCAGCGTCGGATAAAAAAAATTAAAAAAAACTTCATATGATGCTGAGTCAACCCCGTTTTGCTCTTACGGGAATGGAATCCCTGAGGGTTCTCGCACTAAAGACGAGTGCGCTAGCCCTTAGAAATTGCCTTCAACATTAAACGGTGAGCAAGGCTTTGCTATAATAAAGTAACACTTTTGAGAGGGAAGAGTAACGTCTCACAGTACCCCTAGTATATTCACTATACGCACACGCACACACACTTATATGTTGACTATAGATTATAGATTTTTGTAGGGGATTATTGGACTGCGACCTGAAAGATCTGTTGTGCCCCTGGAGCTTCTCAGTCCACTGCCGGCCTCCAAGCATGTTCTCTAGATGCAGATAACACTGCCCATCACCGGACAGTGAGTTTGTAGAGGCTCCTAGGTAGAGAAAATCTGAGGGCAGCATGCTTGATTCGAACCCGGACCTCCGCGTTGCTAGTCCAGCGCGCTACCACTGACTTAATGCTTTCCTTCTCCCTTGACTTAAGCCAATTTACTAGGGACGGAGACCCTAGTTTGTGTACTGTGTTTGTCCTTGTCTGTAAAGTGTAGAGTGTAGGTAGTTTAAGTGTATTGTGTACTGTTCTGACGAAGTGCATGGAGTACTGAGCTGTGGTAACCCGTGGAGTCGCTACTCCCCAAGTAACTCCATGTTACAGATACCCTTTGCGCGGAATGAAGACAATAACTTTTATGTGAACCATCCTTTCAAAAAAAATTAATTTCGGTGCTTCTGAGAAGTTCCCACAAATTATCATTTCAACAAGGTATATGTTTCCACCTCTATATAAAAATATTGGCACTTATACGTTTTGTAAAAACTCTGTTCTTGAATAAAATTTATCTATTAAAATTATGAGAATTATAACAAGAGAAAGTCGAGCGAACCACTTACATTGTTTCATATAACATTTTTTTGTGCCGCTTCATTGGCCACGATTACATTTTTACATAGTAAAACTATTGCATAGAATTTATATTAAAATTAAAATACAAATTCTTTATGCATTTCTAATCTTGTTTCTAATAAACTGCGTGCATAATAATAACAAGGACAGAATTAATTATGAAGTTTATATTTATCGAAATTTATTCAATTTTCAGTACATAATTTACACGTTACATGCTTTTATATTATATTATTTAAACCTATTTTATATCTTAGTAGTAAGAAATCACAGCCAGCTAGATAATTTATTTGATCTTAGAATTAACAGCTGTATCAATAAGTTGCTTTGTCAGTCTAGTACAATTATAGAATCAGCTAAATCTCTTTTAGTTACTAACAACTACGGTTCAGAATAAGAAATCAAACTTCTTCATACACTTTCTCACTTACACTTACTATATTATCATCAGAGATTTTTTCCGTGATAGCCTGCTTCTTTTCATGGTTATCGACCTGTTTCGGGCGTTCTCCCAACATCAAGATGTTTTGTGAAAACAGTGTGATAAGGTGATAACATAGGTTTGCACAGACCAAATTCATTTTAAACAGAATTTGCTCTATACAAGTATATGTATTATCACACTGGTTTGACCAAACATCCTAATGATAGGAGAACGCCCGAAACAGGTCGATAACCATGAAAAGAAGCAGGCTATCACGGAAAATATCTCTGATACTTTCCAGCTCTGCGGACTCAACAACAACTATATTATCATTGCTTACTATGGATGGAATTATTGCCATTTTTTTTCTTTTTGCATTTTTTAACTGCTGTTAGTGGTAGTATTGTAATTGTGTCAAATTTTTGATATCGAGTTTTCACCGGAAATACACGTTCCCTGTCCAAAAAAGTGGTTTTTAGAAAGTGTGTGAACAGCATAGATCGACTCCAATAATTTTCTTTAAACTTGGTGTATTAACTTGACATACAAAGAGCTATAACTTTTAGTTCAAACATTTCTCCGGAAAAATTCTTTTAGGGGTGGGGAGGAGTTATGTTTTCCTCTAAAGTGTTATTTCAATTCATTAATTCTATTATCTAGATATTATTAAATAGAATTAAATATATTGGCAATATTCCGAATTTGAAGAAAATCGGTTAACCGGAAGTACGTTTTTACTGGAGTTATTTCACTTTTCTACGATTTTATCCATAAAAACCCACACGGATTTTATTAAATTTGTTACTCTAGTTATGAATACAGAGACCACTCAGTTTGGGATTTTTTTTCCGAGAAAATTCATTTAAAGAAGTTTCGGGCGAGGTGGAGTGTATGGTTTCCTCAAAAATGTCATTTTATTAAGTTGAGATTCTCCAATTGATATAAAATTGAAGACACTGTAAACATTTAGTAAAAATTATAAGTTTGAGGAAAATTTTTCGCAGAAATCTTGAAAGTCGTGTGAGAGTTTCACACCAGATTGTAAGACAGATTTAATACATACTCTCTTGGGGCGGGTCGTTTTATGAGCATGGACTTATAAGTGGAAGGACTCCAGGACGAGACCTGCGTATAAATGCAAAATTTACATTTGCATAAAAAATGTTATTAGTAAAGGAGGTGCTTCAGTACCTGCGTCCACGACACCTAATTTGGTAGTTGGATGTTTAAGCCCAACTGAAAAAATAGGCATTTTGTCTCTTTTTTCTGAAGGCTGGAATTTTGGGTTAGTTGCTCTCAACAAGTTACAGTTGATGGCACTAAAAGATATTCTGAAATGACAATTTATGTGACCTTAAAGTATTATGTGGTAACAACTGGGCTCTTTTTAATTGTGAATGTTTCTGAAAAATAAAAATGTTTTAATTGTAGGACTTTATAAGTAGGCTGTTGAAATACCACAGTTTAAGGAATCGATAGAACTGTTTTTGAGAAAATTGGGGAAAAAAATCAATATAGTGACCTATTCTGGTTGACCTGTTTTCTTCAAGTTTGGTATTTTTTTGCAAAACTGCGATCATTTTAATCGTATGTAGGTGAAGAATTTCATTTGTTTTTGTGATTGGGTAAATGAAACGTTGCCTTTTTTTGCAAGTTAAACATTTAATATTGTTCGTTTAAATCAGATAAATAGTTTAAATAGTATACAGTATTAATGATGTATCAAAGAGGAAACGAATTCAGATTAATAAATGAAATTTTGGAGCGACATTCAGCGTGGAGAGAATATAAATATAAGTAAAAGTAAAATATATATGCATAAAATCTAAACTAATTTAATTAACTTATTTTAATTGCTTATTTAATTAGTTATTTGTTTAAATAACTCAATTCAGAAAAGTACACGTGTAAACAATTTTCTTCTTTTTTTTCGCCAAACATTAAAAAAAATGTTTGCATTTTAAAAGTAATGGTAAACAACTGATTTCAAGGTTCCTAATTTAATTTCATTGTAATTTTTTGTTTTGTTTTACAAATAATGATAAGAAGTAATTATTAAATTTACATACGTTATTATAAAAACAGCTATCAATTAGCAGACTATCTATACATAGGCCAGAGTGTAAAATTCATATTTTCTTCAAGGGAAATATTGTTGGAATAGTGTTACTAATAAAATGAAGGAGAATGAAAGAGTTGCACTATATTGTAGTGGCAATATTAATACTTAACTGAAGGTTTTTTTCACTTTTTGTGCAATTTTCTCGAAAATAGCTCCAACGATTTTCTTTAAACTTGATGCATCAACTACACTTACAAAGTGTTATAACTTTTATTTGAAACATTTCTGCGGGAAAATTCATTTAAGGGCACTTTAATGGGGGGAAGCGGGTTGGCTAACCCCAAAAGTGCTATGTCAGTTTATTACACAATTCTATCATCTTAATAATATTATTAAGAATTAAATATGTTGTTATTCCGTGTTTGAAAAAAATGGATGACCGGAAGTGCGTATTTAATGAAACTTTTTTCAGTTCCTGCTATTTTGCCGAAAACGGCCCCGACGATTGTGAACTACCATATAAAGACTTACAACTTTTATTTGAAACATTTCTCCGGCTAAAGTCATTTAAGACGGTTCTGTGCGGCAAGGATAGGGTTATGTTTTCCTTTAAAGTGCTATTACATACGAATTATATTTATATAATATAAATTCATTCCATGCAAGCTAATAACTTACATTACCCTTAAAGTATATTAGTAATTAACTAATAATATATGACCAAAAATCATGCTACCATACTTTATATTCTTCCTTCAATCAGAAACTCGTACTTATAATTCAGGATTCTCGCCCTTTCAATCAAAATCAAAGTTGATTTTACAATTCTACCATCTAAACAAAATTAATTAGAAATAAATAGATTAACAAAATTCCAAATTTCAAGAAAATTAATAACCCGGAAGTGCGTTTTTAATTCATTTTTTGTTTATTTAAAAAAAAAACCGACGAAGTTAATTAAATTTAGTATACTAACCATAAAATTTTGTAAACTGCACTAAGAGGAGAAAGTTGTGTGAGTGTTTCACACCGATTATACGTATTTTTAAGTTATTTTACTAATAATTTTTTCTATGAATATTTTATTTCAGTTAAGGATACGTAAATTGGACTTCGTTTGCCCAGTTTGTACAGAACGATTTGCTACAACATCCTCATTGGACACTCACAATAAATCACATATTAGGCCTGCCTGTTTGAAATGTTATCGCCGGTTTCCGACGGCTAATGCAATGTTCAGACATCGTCGTAATAATTTATGTTCAGAATCTAATTGTTCATCCAATCTGGATGATTATGTTGATGATGGGGATGGTGATGAAGACGAAGAAGAAGATGAAGATGAAGGCGAACCGAATACAGTGTTTGTTACATCGAAATATGGACGTGCAAGGAATGTCAAAAGTTTTATAGGGTTTTCTTAACGTTAGTAGAAGAGGCTATTATAGATTTTATATAGGGATTTTCTCGTATAAATTTAGTAAGGTTTTTTTTTTTGTTGAAAAAGAAAAAAATGGGGAGAATTTAGACGTTGGATATAGAGTTACCTAACGTAGTTATTCCTACAGTTTAATGTAAAAACATATTGCTAGCAACTATTGAAATCACTAGCTTAGGAATTGTTGCAGACAGCAAACAGTGTCAGTGTAATAACTGATACAAATATATTTTACTTTCATTTATATTTTAAGTTTGGAAAAGACTTATTTTTTTTTTGTTTAGATAAATTTTATTTCTTTTATCCACAGTTCTATTAGAATTAATATAAAATTGGAATATTATTTAATGCTCTACTACTAATTTTTAGATCAAAAGTTTGTAATCCAATCATGGACCATTTGTAGTTTAACCTATGTGTTATGATTGGAGGAAATTTTTTATCATTTTAGAAAGAATATATTATTTAAAAGAAAAAAAAAACAGAAAAAGGAAATCATAAAATTCT
>JAAEAF010006913.1:0-45724 GCA_011037195.1 Triatoma infestans
TCAGGAAATGAAGAAGCTGATCGTCTTGCTAAAGAAGGAGCTAAGGATATACAATTAATGCCGTCCTACAATAAGTTTCCAAAGTCGTACATCAAAAGTGAACTAGAGAAAAGAAGCTCTGAAGAGTGGGAAATGAATTGGCAAATTTCACAAAAACGGAATTTTACAAAGAAATTTATCGCGCACGTTCATATTAGACAGAAACTAAATCTAAAAACCAATTACCGGTTAACCCAAGCATTAACAGGACATGGTCCAAGCAGCCACTATCTTTATAGATTTCATATTATAGATTCACCTTACTGCCCGTGTGATCCCACAGGTACTAAGATTCAGGATTTCACCCATCTAATATATGACTGTCCACTCTTAGAAAACGCCAGAGCTAGTCTTATCAACTGTATATTGAGAACTGGAAGACGTTGGCCATTGCCAGAAGACCAGTTGATCATGCAGGAATTCATCGACGAATTCATCAATTTTTTGAATAAATGGGACTTTGAAAAACTTTAAATTTTGAACATTTCTATTTTATCATTTACTGTAATTTCTTGAATTTATTATCGGCAGTTAATATTCATTTCCAAAATCGTACATATTAACAATTTATTTTCACAGCATTTTTAAAATATTTAAAATGTAAATTTTGTAATCTTATTACATGTAATATCAATAGAGCGTGTAGACATATTGAAATAAAAAAAAAAAAAAAAATGACCTGAGATATGGTCAACATATCTTTGAATGTCCTCACAAGAAATCGGGAAATCCGGAAACGTTTCTTCATAAGCGAGAGTTTTAATAGCACAGAGTACAGATCATGTTGAATGTGTATATATATATTTTGCATGTCTTAGTACACAGCCAGAGCGAGCCAGAGTTTTCTGATCAGACCAGAATTCTGATCAGAGTTTGAATAAAATTTTTATCTCAAGACACTCTCATAAATAAAGCAATAAAATAAAGAACGTTATTTGCAATTGATGACAAAAATAAGTAACTGTGCTTTTTATTTATTTTTTTAAAGTTAGATATGTACACAAATAGAGGGGGGGAGGTTTATGTTGGTCTCAGCCGATATATTGTCGAATAGTGGTAAAGATAGTCTATGATGCGTGTAATTGCTTGTATATAGGACATTGCATAGATATATACTGTGTTTGTTGTTGGCTAAAGCTATTTAGATACATATACACCATGTACACCGCTATATGCCCTTCTTTTGACAATATTCCTCATTGTCAAGTAACACTTTCCTATTTAAATATGTGTGTGTGTGTGTACACTTTCTCCAATTTCCTATTTATTTTGTTGTTTTTTTTTCAACTTTGATTGATTTCAGTTCTCCATTTATTTGTTATTTAAAGGAGATAGGTTGCTAAGAATAGTAGTCCCTGGATATTTAATTCCTGCCTTATCTAACTGTTAAGGATATTCCTATTTTGCTAATCTTATCGATAAAGACTAATGACTACTGCAAAAATAATAATCCTATGCCTAATCTTAGCAAAATAAAATGCCAATTATATGCGTCAGTGGATTAAGATAAAAAAATCCTTGAATCTTTGTCTTATCTAGCTGATAAGAGCTTAATCTATGTCTGGTTCCTTACAATAAACGAAATTCCTTTGCCTATTATAAATAAAGCAATTAAGAAAATATAAAAACCTATATACTATGATATATTAATCTAAAATTTGATGAAATTTGATTAACTGAAAATTTCTCACAGACTAGAATATAAGATTTAACTTTCTATGATTTTTTTATTTGAGTAAGCTGTTCTTGCAGAGTCTCACCGAAGATAGTTTCTGTATCATTTTTGAAGCTTGAGAACATCACTGGAATAGATCTCTTCGGATCTCTCAGGGCAGCGGCTGGAGCTCTTTCTTGATGCGATATTCTAATTATAAACGATAATCTAAACTGATTTCTCGTTCGTATAATCTGGACACGGCATAATTATTAATCATTAAATCATTTTTAATTTTATTATAATAATAATAATAATAATATAGCGTAAAGCTAGGAGAGATGATGGGAGTAGGAGAGAAGATGCAAGCTTTACTTCTCTTGTTTGCCACATGTGGCGTCATGGAAGTTAGTCCAGGATAGAGAGATCATAAACGAACTTATTGCACAATTCTTCAGTTATTTTGTGTTCTTCTATGTTCTATAAACATATATACGCATCAGCGTTTTTTCATTACGTGAATTTTCATAACGCTTAGTAAATTTTTTTATATACTATATTAATTGTAATTGAAATGAAAGATTTCCTGCTGTCATTAAAGTTGGACTCGTAGACATAGTGTTTACCAAGTTTCATGTCGATCAGCCATGTCAGAGGAGAAACATCTTCCCGATGGGGTATCCTCGTCTTCACACATTTAAATAATATTTTTACATGATTTCTTTTCAAAAAATTCAACTACTATGGTCCGTCATCTATCCTACCACATTAGGATAGATGGCCAAATGTAGTGTATTTTTATTTTGTTTCTGGAATAAATGAGAATGTCTATTTTGAAAAATAACATTTTTTTGTAGATAATAGTAGTTGATATATGTTTTATAAGCATTACCTCTTTAATATATCTCCTATATTTTAATACAGAGCATAACTTTGAAATGTGCGTCATCTCTCCTACCTTATTTTTAAGTAAAGAGAGAATAAGCAAAAAGATAAGTTATGTATATTTCCTTCATTCATAACTTCATCTGTAAAACTTCCCTCGCACAAAACGGAGAGTGGACTTGAAAATCTTCAGGAGACAGTAAGACCAAATTAAATTTTCAATTTTAACGAAACTTTTGGAATGAAATAAACAATCTTCTATTGAGAAAATTCGCCAAAATAAGTGTTGGAACACTTTATGTTGCTGATACCGGCAACAAGTTCCTATGTCCATCCTGCATGAACGCACCGTGGATCTACAACTTCTATGATGAAAAGAAGTTTCCCCAAAAGTTAAGGTTGCTATCTCCAGTGTAAAAATATTTAAGCTTGGAAGTTTCAGGGCCTAGGTTGCTCTGAATTTAATTTTCATAAAGTTTCAAATCAACATCTGAAGAGTCTATAAGAAGCAATCAAAAGTCAAGACGTATGCCACAGCATTAACCTTTCGACCACCAAGCTATTTAGTATCTTCATTTAACTAGCCTTGATACCCCATTACTTTATGGATAATTAATTATTATCTTTATTTTTTTCTGCAACTTTCCAGCTTTCAATTATGTCTTAAACATCTTCCCGATAGGGTATTCTCGTCTCCCTAAATTTAAATAATATTTTTACATGATTTCTTTTCAAAAAATTGTAACACAATTTTTTCCTTTTTGCGCATCGACAGCTTTGGTCATTACCTCCACAAATTATTATTATTTGATCATTTATTATGTATTATTATTAATACTTTATAACTATATAAAAATATATTTATTATACAAAATAATAAATGAATCATATTAATCAAACCAGGACCGATATTATTCAAATGAATTAAAATAGAGTTCCTAAAATTATTATTTTTTGATGCAGAAAAAACATTTAGCGATAATTTCTACGGCTCTGTGTGTTTTGTGAACTGCTTCGCTGTATAATGAGCACATTATTTTTGTTTTTTTATATTTGTCTCTACTGCAGAGTGAATATCTCTGCTATTTTGCCATAATTGAGGACCAGGAGTCTTGTCTTTTTTTTCTTTTTCTGGCATTGGTATCCTTAATACTTTTGCCAAACTCTTCTAATATTTAAATGCTACAATTCCTCATTGTAGCTCGTGCTTCAATATATGGTCTGACAAATTCAAAACTCAATTCTTATAAATACGATTTCCGACGAGATATTCGGTTGTTATGTACATCATTATCGTTGTTAATTTTTTTTTCAAATAATGCAATTATTTAATCCACCGATATCGATCAGTTCTTAAAAAATCGCGAAAAGAAGGAAAAAGAAAGTTATTTTCTGGTTTTCTTACATTCTACACAGAGACACTGCTTGTCCATAGTCTACCACAGGGGTATTAGCACCGACCCACTCGAGTTTTTCGTATTTCTAAAGATATACGTAACTACATTCTTCTTCAAATTTCACTACACTTTTAGCTTTATATCATAAAAAACAAATAGCAAATACCTAAAAATTTATTAAACAAATCCTAACATTATGGCTGAAATTATTCAAGATTGGTGTTTGGGGTACTAAGGACGAGCCCATTACATTAGAAACGGGGGGGGGGTGAGCCTCATTCCACTGCGACCTACAAGACGAGGTCTATTGTGGATCCCCTTAAATTATAGCACAACCCCCCCCTGCTTTGCCCTCCTAATCAGTCCTACCAAGCTGAGAGTGGCTCCGTCATGAAGGTCATAGCTTCGGGATTGCCTGTCCCCAATTGAAGAAACCTTATCCTCGTCCGGCCGGCGGACTCACAGAGGATGGGCGCCGGGGTTTCTTCCTCTGCCTTGCAGAATCGTCATACCTCACTATCTGCATAAGTTGTAGATGGTGCATGTGTCTGTTCAGCCTACAATGCCCTGTTAATAGACCCACAATTAGCCTTACATCCCTTCGGGTATGGCTCAGTAGATCTCTGGTAAAATTAGCCAAATGTCTCTTGATAAAGAGCTTTACCTGCCTCTGTCTTGGTGTTCTCGACCACCAAAGCAGGCGCTGTTCTTCTATCAGGACACCCCCTCAGTGGTAGAAGGATTTTAAGGATGTTAGCTACGCTAACATTTCTACATCACCATCAACTTGGTCATCGTTGGGCCATTCTATTCTCTCTTTACAATGTGTGCTTTAAATGTGCGAAGAACACAATAGAAGTGATGGTAAGAAGATTACAGTATACTTTAAATATAATTCTTTGTATAAAATGGTGAGTGTTGAGTTTCTGTTTTCCATTTTGATCATCACTCACCATTTCTATTACACTTGTTTGTTTTTTTTCTCTCAAATTAATAAAAATGAAATCATTATCTAGTCGCTTAAAGGATACAAAATGTATATTCTTTTGGCTTCCTGCAAAAAAATCTTTTGAGACGTCTTTTGATAACCCCTTTTTTTTCAGCCCCAGCGTAGAGTGTTGTTAAAAATAACTAGCCTCCATGATTGCATCATTGAATATAGTAATTTTTTTTTTGTATATGTAAAAATTATTAAGAGAACGTGGTTTGAATAACGAGATATATATATATATGTATAACAAGATATATATACTGTGTAGCCTTCTATCATTAAGTAATTTAGTATCGAGTGGATAGTAGGTAAATATATATTATATAATTAATGGGAACTATAATTATGTCATATGTTGGTCAGTTTAATAATGTTGCAAGTGTTTAAATAGTCTAATTAAACTTATCGAGGGAGAATAGTTGTTTTAGTTGACTTATTGTCTGCATTTTGTCCGAAATGTGTATTAAAGGATATTTCACTTATGTAATTAGTAAAATATAGATATTAATTTGTAGGTTTTATTTTAAAAAACTGTTCGTCATCTAAACATAAGTGATCAATAGAAGAAAATATGAATTATTATTTTTATTATTATTGTGATAAAGCCGGATATAATCGTGAAGAGATAAGATGATTTAAAGTGTCCCTATGATGGTCTATATATATATACACATAGTAGGGATGTATGTAGAGAGATAGAAGAACGGTAAGGGGGAAGTAGAATCAACAGATGGGACGATGATGATGTAATGGAGGATCATGATCCACTTCCTAGCCTTAACAGTAGCTTTCTACCAATACCAACACTAAACCAAGCCAGAAGTGTACACTCAATGTTAACCTCACCCCGGATAATTTACCGTTTCCAGTTTTCCTTCTTCTTCTGCTACTGCTTCTTCTTCGTCTACTTTTTGTTCATCCCCATTCCTCTTCGCTAAACACAACGCCACAACCAATGACATTTTTCGTTCTACAACTAAATTTGCATCTTTCACGTTACTTTTTTCTCCCTGATCCTCATTCTATTCTACACCCTTATTTATTCTATTTCCTTACCACGGAGCTTTAGTCACGATTTGTTAACTTCCCCTTTTTAGAATTTTTTTTTTCTCTTATTCTTTTATTGCGAACCCTTAAGTATTACTTTTTCCTTACCTTCCGTCTCATATTTGTCTTAGATGTATTATCAACAAATCAGCTTCGTACAATAACTAGTATTTCTTTTCATTCATCAAAATAAATACTTGGTAAACTTTAATTGTATCCCTGTTATGATGCAGTACAATGTTGACCGGAAGAATGGTACTTTTTCAGTCCGGTTAAAGCATTGGGGGATCGGAGTAAGGTGAGGTATTTGTAGCTATGTTAAATAATTTTTTAAGGACCCAAAATCTGAACGATGTCTCAATCTCTAACCTAGACTTGATAAATAGATAGATGAGTGTTGATTTATCTACAAAAAAGGAAAACATGCATATTCAATTTGGTTGTATTACATGTAACATAGGGAATGGGAGTATACTTCTACCAAGGAGGTATACTATTTCAGTTCTACTAATACAATTAAAATGGTGAATATTTTACTCCCAACTTTTGACATTTCCTTTTAACAAAATATTAAATACGAAGCTGGCCGCTGAATTCATCTTGAGCAATACCCCCATTGGTTTTTACTAATTTAGCACAATTTTATATGCTGCTATTTTGTGTTTGTGCATATATCTGCACAAACGCTTCAACACAACCTTTTTTATGTACGTTGATGAAATTTAATTCTAAGAATACCGGCTAATGTTGCTTGTTTTCAGACCGGTTACTTCATCTCCATTCCACCCTACCACCCTAAAAAGTCACCTTTAACCTTTAACGGTATCCATAATGTATGTGACAGGTTAAAGAAGCCGAAATAATCTTATAAGTTTTGAAAATCAAAACTATAATACTAACAAATAAGTAAAGTTATGTATTTTGTAACATTTCATATCATTTGGCAACTTGAAGCGCAAAATATGTTCTCTCAGCCTTGGCAAATGAATGACATGCTGATTAACTTTATGCAATTTTTCAGGAACACATTGCATTCACTGCCTTCCACAATTGGTGAACCATTGGGTTACCCTAGAAATTCATAATGAACATTTTTTTTTTTTTAATTTAAGGAGCGTCAACATTTATCAACTATGTTTATTGGCGCCCGGAGCCTTCTCAGTGCACTGCCGGCCTTCGGACAGTGTTCTTTCGTACAGACAACACTGTCCATCACCTGACAGTGAACTATAGAGGCTTTTAGGAAGAAAAAATCCAAAAGTAGCACAGCTGAATTCGAACCCGGGTCCTCCGAGTGGGAGTCCAGTCACTAACCACTTAAATATTCCCTTCCCTAGGTGAAAACTCGATATTCTCTAAGCTCCCTTTCCTAGTCTGGCCTAGGTGGGGAGAAACTAACTTTTGATTCATTAAATATCTGCTTCTCCGTTCTTCGGATCCTATGAATCTTTAATGATTCGCCGATCCTATTACATAAATAGAAATGAAATCCATTTCAGTTCATCTTGATTTATGAATGTTATGACCCTTTTTATGCTTGACTAGCTTGACGGCTGCATATATGCTGCCTTCCAAAAAATAAATCTTAGCGTCTTAGCATCTGAAGTGTTTCAGCAAAATTATTTGAGGTTAGCATTTCTGCATTCATCCTATAAACTTGTTAATTCTAAAAAAAAAACACTTTGTTACAAAAATTTCCCTTGTTTAGTCCACGAATTTTGAACATATTAAAAAAAATGACAATTATTGGAACAAATGACAATTGACTTGCTTGACAGTATGATATTTAATGTTCTTCTCTATGGGGAAGACACGTTTGGGCTCTTCCATACACGGAGTTGTTAGAAAGGCTTCAGGTTAGATTTATTCTAGCGCTTATTGAATTAGCTGAAAACAACTCAAGGATTTTTATGTACTTACAGCATGACACAGGTAGAAACCACATCAAATTTAAAGTATTAAAAAAAAACATTTAAATGATGGTTTTAAAATCCTATCTATGCTAGTAAATCGACTCTCCCGCATTTGTTGAGCTACATAACTTTAATCATTAAAGGTTAAAAAAAATTATATGGTAAAAAAAAAAAATTAGAATAACATAAGAATGAGGGAAAAGGGAATAGCTTAGTGGTTAGCGTACTGGACTCCCACGAGGAGGACCCGGGTTCGTGTCTAGCTGTGCTACTTTTAGATTTTTTTTCTTCCTAGGAGCCTCTACAGCTCATTGTCCGGTAATGTGCACTGAGAAGGCTCCGGGCGCCAATGACTGTAGTGTTGATGCGCCTTCAATAAAAAAAACAAAACATAATGTCTTAGTGTAATGTTTTTGAGCCGTATTTTGGGTTATTATTCACTGTATGTTGATGTGTAAGCTAAAAGTAAAAACTGTGCGTTTATGTTAAAAAAAAAAAAAAAAACCTTAGTCAGTGTATTCAAATTAATTGTGTTTAATATTTCTTTGTTCTTGATAAAAATATATCTTTTTATTTAGCTGTATGGGTATGACGATAATAACAATAACAATGTACACTTTTTAATTGGGCCACTGATTATGTCTTTATCTATTTGAAATTGGCGCTGATGATTAGTGGCTTGCTCAAGATCCAAGGCTATTGATATTATAAATTTTCTCAAACTATGAATTATTTACAAATAATCTGTATCTGCCAGGATATATCTAAAGCAATTTCATCTAATTATAATTTATCCTATAGAAATATTACTAGTATACGTTTAGGTGAAAATTGTTTGATAATGAAATATCATATTAATAAGAAAAGAATATGTAATCGATAAGATTATATGTCGGTAATAATATGTCAGTAAGTTTAGTTTTGATCTAGATTTCTATTTGCCCATTATATAATATTTGCTTTGACGATCTTAAACATTTGATGAGGAGATGATCAAAGCGTTGCTTACTTTCTAAACACAGTACACTCACATTCAGATAGCCAGTTCTTTGTATCCAGAAAGTAACCTGTATTAGTAACTTAATCCCAGATTAACATTTATTATATAAATCCTTTAAATAAATTTTGAAGAAAATGTATAAATTAGAATTCCAGTGATTGCAATAAGAAAATTTAATGTGAGTGCGTCTTATTTTCAACAAGAAATAATCGCATATGTTCCAATGATTATAAGTGCAATAATTATAATAATATTACGATTACGTCAAGCTTTCGATATCTAGTTATCGATAACCTAAATATTCATTTTGGTATCATCCGAATCAGAAAAAAATGCTTTTTACAAATTGGTCCCTGTGTATCGGTCAGCATAATCAAAACGAAAAGAATCGGAGAAAATTCAAATTAAATATTTCGTTCCAGTCCTACTAGAGGAACCGACAAAATTTTGGTCCAAAAATAGGTCAACCAGAAATATCACATTATTGAATAGATTTTTTTTGTTAGTATTTTGCGGTTTTCTTTAAACTTTATCTAATAATAACTTTAGCTTTCTTCTTTAAGGATGTACTTTTGGTCTAGGTACTAGGACATATGGGGATTTTTGGGAATGAGGAGGTGGACATATTGCTAAATTAGACCTTTTCATTGGTCCCGAACCTGCTGTAGGTTTGTCTTTTGGCACAAGCTTCCAGTCATGGTCAGCTTCACAGCACTCATCCCTATGGAAGAACACAGTGGGTTTTCGGCAGACTAAGATGCTCATTAGGAGTCTGAGCAGGTCTTTTAGGGACCACTATTTTCCAGGCTGAGGTATATGCAATTCTTTGTTGTATCTTGGATGAGAGGGTACTTAACACTAACTTAAAGGGTGTTTGTATCTGCTCGGACAGCCAAACTGCGCTGAAGACGCTTAGTTCATGTGTCTTCACTTCCAGATTGGTTAGAATGTTCTAAAAGGCTGGAAGAGCTTTCTTCTCTGAAGGATATGTTTCTAGTCTGAATTCCAGGTCACGTAGGAATTTTTGGTAATGATGAAGTGGATAGGTTTGCCAAAATGGGAGCCTCTCTCCCTTTCATTGGTCCCGAGCCTGCTGTTGGTGTGTCTTTTGGCACATGTCTGTCAGGCTTCCAGACATAGATGGCCTCACAGCACAGTAGGTTGTCGGCAGTCTAAGATGCTCATTGGGGGTCCGGGCGGGGCCTTGATGGGGGGGTCCTGTGTCTCTCACGGATCTTCTTTTGACATCTGGTTGGTTTCCTCACTGGGCATTGCAGCTTAAGAAGACATCTTTATACAATAGGGCTCATGCCCCGGACCCCCCTTTTGTAGGGTTTGTAAGACGGAGGAGGAAACACCCATACATCTCATAACAAATTATTTGGGCTCTAAGCAAATTAGTTTCAGGACCTTTGAGCGGAACAGGATATCAGTGGAAGAGCTTAGGCTGTGTTCTTTTAAGGTTATGGCCCGATTTGTTCGGACTTTTGTATAACTTATGGGGAGAGGGAGAAACTCGGGCCCGGATTTTGTTCCAAACCTGGTAGTTGTTATTCTTTGGTGGCTGATATATGGGGCCCATGGAGGCTTTGGATTGAATAATAATAACTTTCCCAAGAAATTTTATTTTAGAGGGACTTGGGTAGAAGTAGGGTTATGGTTTCCTCTAAAGCACCAGTTTTAATATATTGTACGTACCTAACATCTATCTAATTTTAATTAGAATTCAATGTGTTTGAATTGAAGAGAAAAAGTTTGAATGAAGTTTGAAGAGAAAATCGGTCGACCAAAAGTGCAACTTTAATGAACAAATTTTTTTTCAGTTTTCTGCAATTTTCTCCATAAAGATATGGTGTGTTTGATTAAACTTTGAATACAAACTATACATGCGGAGATTTATCACTTTTATTCTGAAACTTTCTTCCCTTTAAGGGTGAAATTCCATTTAAGGGGGTTTTTACGGAAGGGATGAGTTATGTTTTCCTGTGTAAAGTCGTTATATTAAGTTTAGATTTTTCCGATTGATATAACAATGAACATAATTAAACATTTAGTAACAATTATGAGTTTGAAAAACAAAATATTATCAATTATAATTGCGTAGTGTTAATCAATAATAATTGGCAAGTGTTTCATATTTATTTTTAAAATAATTAGTAATTTTATATTTACTGTTAAAAAAAAAGAAGACCTCAACAACCTAAATCTTCCTAAAATTGCTTGAAAATTTAATTTATATAAAAGTGTTTTTTAAAAGTTTAAGATCAAAATAGAAAGAGTACGTAAAGAGAGAGACTAGAGAGAAAATGAAATTTATTACGCAAATTGACTAACGAACCTGTAAAAATTTCGACAGGCTTTTTTTTCAATGTTTTTTTTGTCCATTTTTTTTTTTTTTTTTTTTTTTTTTACTATACATAGGCCACGACATACATACATACATACAGCAACAACAACAACAACAAAATAATAATAATAACAACTCTTTCCTCAACTTAAACCGTTTGTATATTGCGCCATCTTATTGGAAAGTAACCCTGAACAGATATGTTCTATCTCGTTCTTAGGGGGACTCCTAACGGTAAACAAATAATATTTTGATTCATCTATTTTTTATAAATAAATAATATGTTGAATTATTATCAAGATTACAAAAAAAAAAAAAAATATATATACCGTCTATTTTTCATTCGATTTTAAAAATATCTATTATTTTTGCAGGTTGATTGGCAGTTTCAATATCGTTATATTCATAGAGGGGGAGAGAGGTAAGCAATTATTTACCTTTTATTGAGAAATATAAAATTCTTAATGAATATTTAAACAACAAATGTGAAACCTAAGTGTAATAACTTCTTAACAGACACTTATATTTTATTGTTTTATTTATTTATTTATTTTAAACATTATTATGATATTATTTTGTTTATGACTTGTTTGTGTTTTTTTTTTTATTATTTCTTTGTTATGCTGTTAATTTTATTGTCCTTTTTTTTAAGTTCACTTAATTCTATTAGGCATATTGTGATCGTGTCAAATTCTCGAAATTGGGTTTACACCGAAAATATCAGTTTTGAGATCCACTGATTTTTATATACAAAATATCTAGGAAGCGTCATACTCTGTATTTCATTTAACTTAGGAGTGAAGTTGGGTTAGATGGATAAATAAACTAGAAGTAACGCTGAACACTGTATAATAGAAAAGTAGCACACTGCTTACACTAAAATATATAAAATGGTAGTGAGAGGTAAAGAGAAAGATTGATGACACGTTGTGACTGCTGTATGAACTCTGCTGCAAGACTGTCGGTAGACTCCCTTCTGGCTGGCACAGCTGTATTTAAACTGTTTTTTCTCCCACTCTAGTCTGGCCTAAACTAGAGAGTGATCCTGTCTCTCTCTCTCTCTGCTCTGAATCCCTCTCTTCGGATCCTATTACAAATCCATCTACTGCAACCGTCTTTATTGCTTTATTTTTTTCAGTTATTTACTTTTTTCTCAAAAATGGCTCAAACAATATTCTTTAAACTTCATTATATTAACTATACACATAAATAAGTATCACATTATTTATTTGATACATTTTCAGGAATACGATTTTTCGGGTGATTCTGGGAGGAACAAAAACGTCAATCTTTCCTCTATGTTACATCTGAATATAATGTTGTATAATGTTTTATCGCCTATAATATTAATATACAATAGATTGGCTAGAATTACAAATTTGCAGGAAATCAGTTAACCGAAAGAGGGCAATTTTACAGAATTGGTTTTTTTGTGATTTCTGGAATTTTTTAACGACTAAAATGATATAATATCATTTCTCCACTGATTCAGTAAAGAACAGCTCACTACTAACCTCAATATATATATTTCTGCTGTTTCAGTTTTCTGTTTGCAGGGACCTCCCTTAAGCGTCTCCGTTTTTGATCCAAACATAAGGATTGCCATAACTTGCATAATATTCAGCTGCGTTTCTTTCCACGCGTCTTATCGTATCATACATGATGACCCGAACTGCAATTCTTCTTCGACGTCAGCACTGTCATATAGGTTTGAGAAGTAATTAAACACACTGTCTTGTTCTGTAATTTTATTCTCCATGATTTTATTAATCCATGACATGATTAATGCTTCTGAATACCATTACTTTGGTTTTGGTGTTCATTCTTATACCTTTACAAATAAAATGCTCATTCAGGGTCATTGGCATTCGCATATTAGCTCGTTAATGTATCCTTTGAACAAAATGGGAGATAAAGGACAACCCTGTGTACTACCCTATTTATTGACACCAGATGTTTTGGAACCCATTTCTTATTCATTATTTCCCGTAATTTA
This sequence comes from Triatoma infestans, assembly GCA_011037195.1. Lineage (NCBI taxonomy): Eukaryota > Metazoa > Arthropoda > Insecta > Hemiptera > Reduviidae > Triatoma > Triatoma infestans. The sequence goes on from JAAEAF010006913.1 coordinate 13,270, forward strand.
TTTCTGTTTATGATGTCAAATGCTCTTTTATATAGACTACAAATAAGATCTGTGAATCGATAGCAGGATGATGCTGATTGATGAAATTGAAACTGATTACTTACACTTAAACACAATGTTATATTTTGTGAACTTATGAGGAGAAAATAGTAAAATAAGAATTGAGTTGCCGAGCGATGAGTGATAATGTTGGTGATGATATATGTTGAATGTAGATTGGTAGATTTTGGAGCGCTTGAAAAGTGATATAGCTAGTTTAATGAGATATGGTTATATTTAATTCTTCTTCAATTACACAATGAGAATATTTTGTTTATTCTAATGGAGTATTAGTTCGTGTGGCTAGGCTATCTTGGTGAATCTTTCGAGGTTGATCTTGAGCTAGTTGACACATCAGAGTTGAACTTCCTGTCCTTTACTCCTTAAAGTTTATCTATCGATTGATTCTTACGCTTCAAAGTTGATTTTGGCGACTGATATTAAGCCGTCAGATAATCGATATTTTATTTCATTTTTCTACTAATAGATACAGCTTCTAGGTTGGAAATTCGCTGTCGAAGTTGTAGCTCGTTTGTCAATCCATGCTATGGGCTTAACAGAGGAAATAATGCGTAGTTGAAGTGCTCTTTGAGTTTTTAGTGGTGGCTCCTCGATGCGGCTATATGGTCTTGGTTGTTGGTCATTGGTTCTATTTTATCAGTTTTTAAGTTAAACTTTCTCCATTTCTATGCAAGTTATTTCAATGAAAAAGAGTGATCCATTCAGAAATACGTTTTGCTCTTCAGTAGATAGTAAGCATTCTGCAATCTTCCTTAGTCATTGTAAGTTAAATTCATTTAACATCGATTTATCGTTAATTTTTAACCATTAAATATAGGATTTAATAAACGAAAGATCATCACTACTTTCTAATCATCATGTATTCTTCCGAATTTTACGATACATATAAATCATGTGTAATACTTCTTCATTAGTTAATCTCAACACTGGGTGTTATTTCAGCTTTAGAGGCAACACTTTACAAAGAAGCGTATTCGTCATATGAGCGAAACGTCAGTTTATAACAAATCACTGACCCAGTCTCAACCCAGTCAAACCTAAGTGTTTTACAATGACAATTGATGCGCGACCTGAAAGATTAAATATGCATGCAGTTTCGTAAACTATTCTGTAAATAATTTCTAAAGGCCTAGAAAAAAAAACCCTATGGTACTTACAAATAGCTTTCTCTTCTTGCTTTTCTCAAAATTACTTCAAACTGGAATTTTTGCAAACATATTTAATTGTTCTTTAATTATACAAGGAGAAATACTTTAACATACTCAGATGGTACAGTAATACCGAACTCAAACATTTCTCCAGGAAATGTTTAAAATACAACTGAAATACCTTGTGCAAATAGAAAGAAAAATTGATATTGAAAAAAATTGCAAAGAGAAATAAAAGCAGAAAAATAGAATTTCGATTAACGGATATTGTTCAAAAGTTCTGCAGTATATTTACACATAAATATGTTGATATTATAAAGAGTGGGGGGAAACTATTTTTATCGTATTTTAAAAACATTTTTTCTTACAGAAGCCATAAGACTTGTATTTCTGGTTAAAACCAAATCCGGAAAGCTAACACGATTGTGACACAGTCACAAATGAAACTTAATTACAATTTTTCGACCGACATTTGCTTGAATTTTTTTTCTATACGAAACCATATTAGTTTGTACTTTCACTATAGACAGATTTTATTAATTTTACTGATTCGTTTCGGTAGGCATAGAAATCGTATTAAGCAATTACAATGTAAATGTTACTGTTTTTTTTTTTTTGTTTTTTTTTTTTATATAGATAGATATTGAGAATATAAAACTATAGAACAGAATATATGAAAATTTATATAAAATAATATGCTTGTCACGTTGACCTTGTCATTAATATTTAGCTGATTCATTCGATATTAAGTTCCTTTATTATTATTACTTTTGATAATTTGCTAGCCATGCTATCATTTATCATTTTCTAGGTCAAGGTTGTTTGATTGAAGAATTTTTGTTATTAATTGTGAAATGTTTTTTTTTTTATACTTCTTGACATTTTGAACACTTTTTAAACATTTTTTCGCGAGTGGTTTTTATAGTTTTGTGAGAGATAGTAAAATGTTATTGGTGTGATGTTGTTCTAGTGAGTAGTAGCAGCTTATGGCGTGAGCGGTTTTCGTAAAGGGGGCTTGTGTTTGTTAAGTTTTAAGAGAGAAGTAATAAGAAATATTATGAAAACACTGGTAGATTAAATTAAATATATTATCTTTAAAGATATTTAAATATTTTACAATATCACAACTATTAAGCTTAATAGATCAATAGTTAATCTAGAATAAATGTTGAATCTCTATCACTGGCATGAGTTTAAGTGAGCGATTCCTGAAGCAAGTGTTCTGGCTTGAATGTCTGTTTAGACTGTCTTGAAAGAATGTCTTCTAATTGTTCGTTCAAATCTTCCCCTGTGAGAAGAAGGGGTAGACAATGCTAACAAGGTTCATGAACTCTTCCTGTAACTGTACTCCTTCTACCTGGGTTATCCTTTTTGCCAACAAGCTCGCATTTTTCTCATAATTTTCTTCAATTAAAATAGATATAATTTCTTGCATCCAATCACGATAGTAATTATTCTTCTTCAGGCTAATAGTCATTGGAGCCAAATTTTTAGTTTTTCCTTAAGCAATGTGAGGTATTACGACTATGTTAAATTTTCGAAATTAGGTTTCCATGGTATTACATTGGATTTTCATAATTTGAAAGATATTTTCCTTCTTTTTTTTTCGTCAACATCAATGGTCATTGGCATTCTACGAAGGCTTCTCAGTGAATTACCGGCCACCGGACCTAGTTCTCTCATTATAGACAACACCGTCTGTAGAAGCTTCTAGAAAAAGAAAATTTTAGGGTAGCACTGCTGGACTTGAAACCGGGAACTCTGTCCGCTTGGGAGTCCAGCAGCCCTAACAATGAGCTAATCTCTTCCCTACGGAAAAGATGTGTTTAGCTAAACAACAAGTCTGTTGTGTTTTGTGAAGAAATATGTCAAAATAGGTGAAATCGCAGGTAGCTCATACTTGAAACTTCTTTTTCTTTTTTTTTTTTTTTTAATTGGTTTATTGAATATTTACAACTACATAAATAAATATGCAACAAGTAAATAGGCTAACAAAAGTATGAACAAAGACGTGATGGTCATGAATGGTAGTTATCCAGTGACAACCACCATTAGTCACCCAGAAGGTCGCGGGGCCAACGACGTGTACTTGAAACTTCGTATACTTATTACCACCACATCTGACATCTGTTTAACACCTCCAAAGCACAGTATCGAATATCAAATGATATCGTACCTGTAGGTATGGACGTGGGCTGGAATTATGATAGGGTATTCTTTGGATTACAGTCCAGGGAATGTGATGCCCTTACAGTCCAGGGAATCGAATAGATAACCCCCAGTGCTAAATTAAGGAAAGATCATTGGAGTAGGAAGGAATAAGGGAGATGCTACGTGGAGAGTGGTCCTTTAGTCGCCTCATAAGACATTCTGGACGGGAGCAGATCCATTCTAAACCACGGCCTGAAGAGGGGCATCTGACTACAAGGTTTTGATAAAAATCTATCAACCTAGCAATTATATTGATCTAACAACTTTAAAATGTACGTATAATCATGATGGGGCTTTAAGAAAGTGCTTCTTCTAACATCGTTGCACCTTGAGAACGACTCCATGATTAGGTTCTCCTAAATATTATTTGATGAATGCTAATGTTTTTGTTCTACTGTAGACATTACTTTTGTTAATTCATTTATGTAAAATCATAGCATTATTTTTTTATTTTTTTTTGGCCCTACAGCCCATGCAGAGCCTCCAAAATAATCTTTCCCCAAGCTTCGTTCTCCATCTTCTTATCCCCAGCTTTCTGAGATCATCTTCGACATCATCCAGCCACCTTCTTTTCGGCCTCCCCTTTCTTCTTCCTTCGGGCCGATCTTCATACAATCTCTTTACCATTCGCTCTCTGCCCATTCTTATAAGGTGCCCGATCCATTCCAATCTCCTCCCCTTTATCTCGGATACTATGTCGGGTGCATTGTACAAACTTTTTAGCTCCGCATTAGTTTTAATTTTCCAAACGCCATTAACGAAGTTTGGACCGAAAATTTTTCTCAAAATTTTCCTTTCCCAAATGCAAAGCAAATTCTCTTCACATACATTTAAAACCCAAGACTCACATCCGTACATAACCATGGGACGGATTATTGTTTTGTATATCCTAACCGTATGCTTCCTCGAAAGCGACTTCGTCTTGAGGACTGAACGTAGAGCAAAGACGCATCTGCTGCCGGCTGCAATTCTTTCTTTTATTTCCCTTGCCATGTCCTTCTTCTGCGGGAACATGGCTCCTAAGTACTTAAATTCTTTCACATTTTCAATGGCTTTTCCATTTATTGTAACAGTTTGTGACCGACAGATTCTGTTGTCATATCTGGATGCTAACAAATATTTAGTTTTGTCGAAGTTGATCCGAAGACCCACTGATGCCGCGCTCCTCTCAAGTTGCTCAAAACAATCTTCTATACCGCCTTCATAGTTCTTCCTATTAGAACAACATCATCAGCGTACGCTAGGTATTGCATGGAACGATTAAAACTCGTACCATTGGGATTCATATCCATTTGTCTTATAACATTTTCTAACGCGAGATTGAATAAAATGGTCGGCAGTGCATCTCCCTGCCTGAGACCTCTACTTATAACGAACTCTTCTGAGCAGCCACCATGCACTTTAACTTTAGTGGCCGAGTTTTGAAGACACATCTTAACTAAATTAACAATTTTGGAAGGGATTCCAAACTCTTGCAGAATCTCTATATATACTTTCTCTCTATATAAACTGTTATAAGCCTGCTTGATTGAAGTCTATGAAGATGTGATGTAAATCTATGTTATACTCACTGTTATAACACTTTTCATGCATTGTTCTCAGGGCAAATGTGATCCGAGGTTGATCGATTTCGGTGAAAACCAGCGTGATAATCGCCCAATATCCCGTCTGAGCGTGGGACTAACAACCCAACCTTGTAAAAAAAATAGATGTTGAGAAACCAAAAAGTAATCATAGCAATATTTACTTTTAATATTGTTTCATTGTAGAGAAAAATTTTCTTGAATTTTTAAGACATTTAAAAAAAAGAAAAAGCTACTCTTGCTTTGGCCATTTAATTTGCATAATGAACAAAGAAAACGAAAGAAAAGAATGTACTTTGCAGAGAATTACATAGAAAAATCTATTTCTAGAGTAATATTTTGATTATTTCCTTTATCTAGGCAAAATGGTTTTTTAAAAATTAATTATCTATTAATAATGCTTAAATAGATCTTATGTTTTATACCCTGCTTCATATTTAATAACAAAATGGAATCTATGAAAAATTTCATTTTATTATTTATCGTTTTTTCGCTACTCTCCCAATCCTTATCAGGGACCCGCTCCCCTTTGAAAAAACTCTGCTTTAATGTATTTGTAGGTATCTAAGGTACAATTTGAAATTCTAAATTATTACAAAGTATTGCGTATTCTAGGTGAGTCTCAATAACTTTTTCTTAAGAAAAAAGTGAAGTACTAATTTAAGTTGTGTTACTGGTTTATTATAGGGAAAATCAAATATTTATATTAGGGCACCCTTCTACGGATCATTTAATGCCACCCCTTAGCTTAGAATTTGTTAGGCTGAAAACTATGGAAAGAAGGCTACTCTTATGTAGGAGAAAACCCAGCCCTTACTTGTAAATAAATTGACTGTAAAATTATAGCAGTACTAATATAAGCAAGTTGAAAGTAAAATTGGGAAATAAAACCACGGTACAACAATCTTTAAATTGAGTGTAGCGTTAGAAAACAAGGAAAAAGTTGGATTAGGTGGTAGATCACTTAAGCTTGGAAGAAGATTGCATTTACAGTAAATTAAACGTTATTGCATTTGGTACTTAGTGTTGTTAGACTTTTATATAGTGTGTAGGGGGTAAGAAACTGCTTTACAGGTGATTATAGATATTATCTAAACCGTTTTATACATTATATTGTTCAATTGAATCGATTGATTGCAGTTAAGATTTCACGGTTTATTCTATCTTATTATCTTTCTTTCTATATATATTTTTTTTTTTTTTTTAAAAACTGTTTCCTAATCCGGTTATGATTTTTTTTTTCTTATTTGAGTTTATTTATTTATTTTTTTTTTTTACATAAAAATGATGTGAAACACTCATATTGCAGTTAATATACTCATAAAATTTGCAAATGTTTTTTAATCATGGAATTTTTACTTAAATAATATTGTAACGTTTTTCCCATCTAAACTAGCTACTGGAACTAGTTATAAATGGGTTCGTATAGATAAAATACTCTAAACTTCAATAAAACAAACACCAATTTATTATTTTGCACAATAAATTATAAATACAACACTTAATTAATAATTAATTGACAGTTTAAACGACAAAAGTTCACTTTGTTCACTTTTTATACACATTGCACAAACGTACACTTAGTTTGTAACAAGATAAACTCTCCCAACTCTCTCTGTGGTCCCACTATTTATACCGGTGGAGAAGTGTCTAGAATGTTCTAAATTCTTCCAGAGAGAACTAGAGCGCGTAGCCAGCGCTTCCAAGCGGCTACTAAGAGAACTTGAGGTACATGCTTTCTCTCCTAGATGGCACAACTGGCTGCGTTACAATATTATAAATTATATAACTGTGGTGAAGGTATATGGTGAATAGCATGACGTGCCTAGCATACGAATTATTTTTTTAAAAAAAAGTTAAAGTCATGTCGTAAAAAATCACGAAAACAGAAAGAAAAAAAATCATTCAGTAAAGTCACACTGCCGATTGATGAAACCAAAATATCAAGGAAATCTCAAAACATATATTTTTGCTGGAAACTTGAATTCAAAAATTGGATATGATGTAATATTTTTTGTTTTCTGATCATACTTGCTTGAATGACCGGTTTGGCCAAAAGTTTCTCAGAGTTCTTCTAATTTGCCTTACTTTCCTGTGAAAGCCAGAGTATTACAAGGTAGTATTTCTAGGTCTATACATTGCTGATCTTCATTTAAATCCTAATACATGTAATGGGGGATCTGAATCGTTATAGATTCATAGGATTTGAAGAGCGGAGAAAGACAAAAATTAATCAGTATAGTTACTCGCTACCAGGGCCAGACTAGGGTGGGAGATATCTGTATCTATACAGCCGAGCTAGTCCTACGAGAAGAACAGTTTCACAACAGTTTACGACCAGTTAACAACCAGTCAGCAACCTTCTACTACCTTTATAATCCGCCTGTCTCTTTACAATCTCTCGCTATCTAACTTCTATTTCACTGGTAAAGTCCTTGCAGTTTGTGTGTTCTTTTCATTATACAGTGTTCAGCATATCATCTAGTTTATTTCTATAAAAATCCTTTCTCTCTCCTTTTTACATCCATCATATAAGCATTAAATATATGTTGTCAAAATTCCGGTTATGAATAAAGTCCAGTTACGAGGAAGATCGACTTTGCTGTGGACGTTATACTTTTCCAATTTTTGCATAATTTTCATTATATTCGTTTCATTTGAACAGGGCATTCTAACTACACTAATATACATTTATTTGAAACCGTTTTCCAAGAAAATTGATTTAGAGAAGTTTCAGGAGAGTTAGGTGGTTGTCAGGCTTGTAAAGCCTTGTAAAGTCCTTGCAGTTTGTGCATTCTTTCATTATACAGTGTTCAGAATATATTCTAGTTTATTTCTCCAAAGTACATTCTCACTAATTCTCTCTCTCTCTCCTTCTTACATCCATTATATACAGTAACATCTACCTTTGCTGATAATACTGTCATTCTCTCCTCTCATCCTGGACTAACCAGGATTAACCCTTAAGATCATCTTTCCTTAATAGAAAAGTGGTTTAAAAATTTAAAAAAATGTATTCACACCACGTTTACACTTCCTCACTCCCCCTCCTCCTGTCCTGGTGTTAACTTGGATAATACCCTCTTATCTACTGCTGACAAATTATGCAATCTTAGATTAGACTGGGCAAACCAATAACCTGGAATCCTTGCTACCAGACTGAAAAGAATGGAAACCAATGGACGATTCCTTATGATATCAAAACTTCTGTAAATTCAATCCAGTGAAACTAAATTTACACGTCACAGCACATTACTGCGTCCAATATGGATCTAGGAATAGAAGCGTGGGGGTTTCACTAAGCATTATAATGTTTATCAATTATCAATCCTTACAATTCCAAATTCTGCGCAAAATTACTAGCGCTTCTTTGTTATATCTCTAATAAAACCTCGCATAATGTCTCGCCATTTCGTTTATGTGCAACGAAATAATTGAAAGAGAGAAAAAAAAAAATACTTTTTTGTACAGCAATGAGAGAAAATGATGAAATAAAGATTATTGGCATATTTCAGGAGGGCTCCAATTATACTGTATGCTACTTATGGAGAATTCATTTTGTAGCAAGGGTAGCAAGAAGGAAAAACTCCATTACACTTTCTTTATGAATGTGGGCATTTTGTCGTAGATGATCCTAAGGTTTAGGGCGGAATACTGTCTCTGAACCAAGGATTGAAATTACCCATCAATGTAACACTAGAATACAATTTTTGCCTAATTTCATACAAACACTAATAATATAATATTATAGCAAAACAGAATGCCAAAAAGTACAATTTTGAAATAGGTATTTTCATTTTACTGTTGAAAATTTATTTATAACAATATTATGCCGTATATATAGTATATATATGTGTGTGTGTGGGTTAGTTTATACCAGAAAATATTTTTGCATGGCTAATGAGTACAATGCAATTATTTGTTTTGGGAAATGAAGAGGAAAATATGGGGCGCAAGTTAATATTAGCATTGGTAGTATGGTAGAGTGTACACTATACAAGGGGTCATATTCGAGATCATAACCGATCAAATATTAGTATAGTCAAATGTGTGCACACCGTGCTGGACAATGAGGGGTGCAGGAATAAGAGAGAGAGGGGGGGAGTGTAAAGCTATTCCTCTGCTATGAGATGATTGAAGGTGGATTGGGTAGGGCATGGTTATACGTCTAGAAATGTTTGCAAAGTAAGCCAAGTTTCCTACAGAGTGGGTAGGTAGAGCCAATCTCTGCTCGTTACCTTTTAATAACAAGACCAGTGTGCCTGGTTGGGTTAAGAGAACAAGGCAGGGAAGAGGTGGAGAAGTCCATCTAGTGTATTATACATGGTGTTTGTAGAAGGCGGACTACTGTGTCAGCTCGCAGCTTTCTCCACCTCTCTCTCTCTCTAACTAGATCCACCCACTCTGCATCCCAGTGCCCAAAGAGTAGTAACTGTATGAGTGCAGAACGTTAGAGTAGTGAGTGCAAGAGCTCTGGGTTACCAACCGCCCAACTCAACTATTCATGAACCCTCGCTCAATTTCACCCCTATCAGAAATTTATTAAAACCAAACAAGTCTCTGTTGGATAGGGGCGGAGACCTTGTGGGGGTAAAGTGTAGTAGGGGAGGTTAGTAACTGCTGGAGGTTGCCACACACCAGGGCAACTGTATCGGTAGAATGGTTTAGAGTATGCGGGTGTAGAAATGGAAAGGGAAGGCCCCATTAATTCTGTTTGCCGTGTAGTGTACATTATTTATCAGAAGAGCGAGAAGGAGTGAACCAGAGAACTATGAGTGGAGGTGTAGTTGTGGTAGTAAGAGGTAGAGTCAGGTACAAAGGGCGCTCGGCCCAGGGTAAGTGGCCCTTCTCCCCTTCTTGGTAACGCCAGCAAAGAGGCGGTAGTAACAGTGTGGTGGCGGCAATCCCTTATAGGGGCCAAGGCTCTCTATACTATAACCTGCCCGAGCCAAGTTTCTCTCACTGTATCTCTCTTACTTCGCAGCTTGCTAGGGTAATTAATCACTCGCACTTAGCAACACTAACAACAACATCTACCTTAATGATACATCAAACTGGGCCTATCGATCAATCTTATGTACACCTCTTAGTTGTGCGCCATAGACTCACTAAGAAATAGTATGGTACCGTCTAGCACTGATTCACTTTACTCTATAACCTTCTATCTGCTTACCATATAACCAATCCAAATACAGTCTATTCATTCCATCAAATTACAATTTAGTTCCATGTGAAAAAAAAAACAAGTTCTCCTTGCTAAATCATGTACTACACTCCATTAATATATATACATACATAACAAATTACTCCATAGATAAAACTTTTCAAGAAATTTCACTCTAAATCATCTTTTTTATTTTATTTAACTTTTTAGAATATTACATTGCAAATAATTCATAAATAGAAAACTTACTATCAGACTAATAATGTGGGATAGTTATTGTAATACCCTTACTGTTAGAAGGAATGCCATGGTAACAAGTATTCGAAGTTGTGTTTTCTCTTGAGTTACATGCTTTTTAGATCTCATTAAGTCGAAAAAAAAAAATGCTTTTAGCGAATAATCTAATGGCATCTGTTTTCCTTTCTCTTATTTCCTGGTAAGCGGAAGTATTCTGACATGTCATATATCGAATTTTCATACACATACACGCTTTGATGTCCCCTGAATCTGAAAAATTGGTTTTTAGTAAATGTCCTGTGTTTATGTGCGTGTATGTGAAATCACTTAGCTCAAAAAATGAAACATTCCAGAAACTTCAAACTTGACATTCCTCTTTGGGCATTATTGTGAATGTTATCTGTCAAAATTCCTCAATCCGGAAGTACCAATTAACGAAAAGAATTTTTCAATTTTCTCTTTTAAAATTTAATATCAACTACAAATATTAAGATCTACAACTTTTATTTGTTACATTTCTCTGGGAAAATTCATTTAAAGGGGCTAGCTTTTTGAGGGAGCTTTGGATTCATATTTTCCTCTAAAGTGCTATTTTAGGTTATTAAACGATATTATCATCTACATAATATTACTTAGAATTTAAATAGGTTGCCAAAGTTCCAAGTTTGAAAAAATCACTATTATGACAGTTTCTTGCGAATTTATTTATTAAAAAAAAAACTAACGGACTTTAATAAACAATACCTATACTTACCTTTTTTCCGACAAAGTTTATTTAGGAGGGTTTCGGGAAGAGATAAGGTTATCTTTCCTCAAAAAAAATGATTTTGTTAAGTTTATATTCTCCTATTGATATAACATTGAAGACAACCTAAACATAGACTATACACCTAGCAAGAATTATAAATTTGACGATTAATTCTATGTAAATTGCATTAAGATTAAGTCAAGTTTGTATTCCACACCAGAATTTGAATTTGAGCCGTTTACTCTCGAAGTTCTTTAAAATATTGCATACCTAATAGTTACAGATATAATAATACTGCATGGCATTTAATAATATTACATTATGATAATATGTAATAATAATAAATAATAATAATAATTAATATTATTGAAACCATCACTGAAACCATCCTGCATATAATAAGTTCATGTGAAATGTTGGCGCAATCTGACTACCTACACCGGCACAATCAATTGGCCTACATAATACATGGGAAACTTGCCCTCAAGACTGGTTTGATTGAGGAAAATGTGCCATACTACAAGTAAGACCCTCAATCTGTACTGGAGTCCAACAGTTGGAGACTGTACTACGACCGGATAGTGCTCACTGACAGAACAGTCCATCACAATCGACCCGGTATTCTGCTTTATGACAAGGAGAGGAGGGCAGTAACGTTGGTGGACATTGCAGTTCCGAATACCAACAACCTCCTACAAGTAATAGCGGAAAAAAAAAACGGAAGTATGCAGAGCTTGGGTCCGAAATAAAGAGACTTTGGGAAGTGGAGGCTGTCCGAATAGTGCCCATAGTCCTCTTGGCAACTGGGATAGTGCCCCACGAATTGCACGAAAGTATAGCCACTCTGGAATTGGTCCGAAATGTTTATATGGTCCTCCAGAAAGCAGTTGTGTTAAACACGTGGCATATAGTCCGGAAATTCTTGAACGACCAATGAATAATTATGTGCTTGGATTTCCCCGTACATTATTACATTTTATCCAGTATATTACTGAGGTAAAAAAAAGAAATAATAATAAAATGTGGATATTTTTGATGTCTCGACTGGTTTAGGATTTTCATCCACCGTCAGAATAAAGTTATACAGTCCGTGTAGAGAATTGACTTCACTTAATGTTTCTGTTGTTACGCACTACACTTATTGATTGTCACTGGTTGGGTATTACTATGAATGTAATCTGTCAAAATTCCCAAACCGCAACTAACACTTACTAAAAAATCCTCTCACAACTGATTCTCTTACGAGAATGGTAAAACTGAATTTGCTCTGTGCAAGTCTGTGTTGTCACACTGTCTGCAAAACGCATCCTGAAGATAGGCGAACGCCCGAAACCGGTCGATGACCATAAAATGAAGCGGGCTACCACGGAAAATGTCTCTGACTCTTACGAGAAGTTGCAGAAGACCACTGCTACCGTAAGCATTTGAAACAAATTAATAACGTGAAAAAATCTCGATTCGTGGATGCTTCAAAGCTAGCCGAAAAATAAAAAATAAAAAATTTTGAGCTGTCTCATTTTCTCCGATTCTATGCAACAACAGCGAAGCATTTCTCGGTCGGATTGGGATATGCGAAAAAAAGTGGTACAATAAAAAAGTGGATTTTATGCCCAGCTCAGTGGTTGGACCGAGAAGAAATTTCAAAGAGCCAAACTCGCACCAAAAAGAAAAAGGTCTTAATCTCTCTGTTTGGCGGTCTGCGCCGGTCTAATCCACTACAGCTTGCTGAATCCCTGCGAAACCATTACATCTGAGGATCATGCTTAACAAATCGATGAGATGCATAGAAAACTGTAAGAGTTTTCAGCCGACAATAGTTAACAGAAAAGGCCTAAATATATTTCATAAAATCCCGACCGCACAAAACTTGAAACCTACGAAGTTTTACTTCATCCGGCATCTCTCACCGACGGACTACCAACATTTCGAAAACGTATTGCAGAGAAAATGTTTTCACAACTAGCAGAATGCAGAAAATGCTTTCCAAGAGTTCGCGGAATAGCGAAGCATGGATTTCTATGCCAAGGAATAACTTATGTCTCGTTGACAAAACTTTATTGACTGCCATAGTTTCCATTGTAAAAGGAATATAATTGAGTATAAATTTCACGGTCCATAACCGCAATTACTTTTACATCAATTTTTAACAAGTTTGTATTAATTTTTTGTCTATGATTTGCGCCAAATGAAGTTGTGCTAGCCATCTAGAAAGCCTTTCGATCATTTTATTAAGAAATTCTTCAATCCCATGTAGGTAAACGGACCTGAATAACCTGAATGTTTAACCAACACTTCCCCAGAATTTAAGCCAAACGAGTATTATTAATTATAGGAATTAATCCTATAAAAAAACATTGATAAACAAAGTGTAAATAATTTATTAAACTTCAGATTGAGATTTTTTTTTTTATACTTATATATATTTTTTTTATAATATGAGTTAAAACGTGGTTGAAAGATGTTTTACATTAACTAAGTGGCAACTTACAAAGAGTTCAGATTTATATATATGTATATATTGTTGAAGTGAGCCCATGTAACGGCTGGGAATGATGAGTGGTAGTAAAGTAAATGGAAATCTTTTACTAATTGCTTCATAGCGCTAAGAGTTTTCAGCTAGATTGCTCTTCAGCTGGCAACAGCCAGCCTCTCGTATCTCATTAAATAAATGTAACTTCCACATTACACATTACTTATAAAACTTGAATCTTCCTCACACTTAGTTCAGCAAAAATGAAAAATTAAAATTAAAAAAACAAAAAACTATCAAACTGCCTGCCATATTCTAAAAAAAAGAAAAAAGAAGAAGAAGAAGAAGAAAAGAAAAGAAAATAATACTGAAATTTTACTAATTTTTCCGGTTGAATTTCTTCTTGCTTTTATAAGGGAAATTAAAGCAGTTGAGTAAGAAAACGCATAATTAGGATTTTAACCGGAAATATTTGTTTCAAGGGTTCTCCGAGTAGAAAAAATGTTTTCAGCGAATGAAGGTATGAGTATATTTTAATGGGATCTAAATATTAAAGATTCATAAAAGCCAAAGAGCGAAGAAGTAGACATTAAATGAATCAAACGTTAGTTACTCCCCACCTAGGCCGGACTAGGGAGGGAGAATTCGATTTGTACATATACAGCGATATCAGAACAATTAAGGACAGTTTTTACAACAGTACATCCAGTGAGCAACCGATCTATTTACTTTCTAATTACTCACTCAGTCTGTCTCTTTATTATTTCTCTCGCTACCTAACTTCTATTTAACCGTAAAATCCTTTGAGTTTGTGTGTTCTATTTTATTACATAGTGTTCAGCATATCATCTAGTTTATTTCTAATCTCATCCCTAAATTAATTCCCATTCCTTCTCACATCCATTAGAATATTAAACAAAATAATTCGAGGCAAAAAGAATTGCATGAAACTCAAAATTTTGTTCGGTTGAAGTACTATCAATGGATCTGACATGAAGATTTCTGGAAAACATTTGAGTAGGGCGAAACGTCGGTTTTTTTGTTTTTTTTGGCAAATCACTGACGCAGTCTTAACCGGGAAACTTAAATGTTTTTCATGAAGATGGTTACGGCAACTAAAAAAAATTACAGAGGTTTCGGTCAAAATCCGTTAAACGGAAAAATAATATTGGGTTTATCTATTTTATTCGTGATTTTCTCAAAAATTTCTCCAACAATTGTTTAAACAGTGTTTACAAACTCTATTATATTTAGATATATCACTTATATCTGTAGCTTTTTTTGCTGGAAATATTATTCATCAGAAGGTTCTGATGAAAGAGATAACAATGAGTTTCCCATTAAAGAGTTGATTTAATATAATATCCTGTACTTCCCCCATAGAACCCAGAAGTCTTCAATTTATTCTATTACTGTTGGGATTAATCAAGGAAGTATCCTAGTACCTTTTCTAAACACTGCTTACAGGGTTAACATACCAATCCATCCCTGTGCAAGCACACTAAGCTTCGCTAGGATGATACATCAAATCTATCCTCTGGTTCTGACACTGTTCTCACTAATCGTTATTTGCAAACGTATCTTTGTGAAATAGAAAATTAAAATTAATCCTACTAAACCCAAATACGTTACTAATAACATTCAACGTAAAAATCCTTCCTTCCATCATATCTACAACACTCCTATAATCCCTGCAGATCATGTGAGATATATTGGATTAAAGCTGGACAATAGATTTACATAGAATCCTTATACGCCACTGAAAACAAATGACCTAAACTCAAAATACCAATTTCAAGCTAAACTACTTGACTAACGTTCAAAAAAACTATTTTACAGAATAAAATAAATGTAATTTGTCTCTTTTTTTACGCTAATATGGATTATGGACTAGAACTCCATGGCGCTGCCACAAGAAAAATAACTCCAATCGCAACCACATACAAACCTTGCAATCCAAAATCCGCCATCGTGTAACTAACATGTTTCATACCCTTCTCTTCACACTGATCTCAAATGGTTCCATTCGTAGTTAAACTCGCTAAATCCTGTTACGTCAACTTCCATGAAAACTTCAGATCACATTCTAACTCTTTCGTACAATTCCTTTCACTTCCTAATCATTTTCGAAGATCCTGCTCATAGCTCAGGCTCACTCATTGGGTGAAACCACCCAGGGTGGCCAACATTCACGGTAATCGTAACCAATTTATACCTAGCTTTTATCATATTTACTGGTTGTAAATATACACATATGTATGCTGTACAGTTGCAAATTTCAAATAAAAAGGTTAAAGAACAAAAATAAATCATATTTTACGGTTTTATGACGTACATAATACTAAGAGGAATTATGTGTTTTGCGAATAATCTTAGGACTTTTTACTCCGTATAATTTTACTAGTATGCTAATTTAAAACGGCTCAACTGGACAAATCTGAGTAATTTGAAAAATGCGCATAAAAACTTTGGCAGTAGATTGACGTATAATAAAATAAAACCTTTTACATAAATGTTAATTTTTTTTGAAATTTGTTTAATTCATGTTTGAACCTATAGGTTTAATTTTTTTTTAAATTCACTATTGTCAATGGTTAAGTAACCACTTAGTTTCCAAGTCTTAGTTGGCCCCATGCGGACCTCGTTCCAGGTGTTCAACATACCAAAATTAAATCTTTACTTCATCAAATTAAGCTTTTTCTCAACGAAACTCAATCTCTGTTGTATTTTATTATATGGAGAAATGTTCATTTTATTTGAGAAAAGATTTAAATTCTTTTTTTTAAAAATGTTTCATTTAAACCATAAAAGTGGTGAATTGTGAAATCTCCAAAAAAAAAATAAATAAAAATTAAAAATGAAATAAAGTATGCAAAAAAAATTTCATTGCAGATAATTCAATAATTCATAGTATTTTATTAATAAACACGGAATTTGAACATCAACATTTATTTCAATTAATTTTGAGAACATAATAATGTAGATTAATTGGGCTAATATTTAAATTAAATATTAATCAAATCAGGGGTTAGTTAGTAATGGTCCAATTTGTACTAAACAACGTCTCCAAATTAAATTAGTTAAATCCTGTTAACTGTAGGAGTTATTAAATTAATTTGGATTAATTAGCTAACACTATGTTGAAGGTAAGGAAAGCATTTTAAAAAAGGCTATTTTTTAAAAACAAGTTTTTATAGTTCTTTAAATCTTGGCAAATTGGGAAATTTACATTAAAAATATTACATTATTAAAATATAAAATTATATTACCCGATTATTTTCCAAATTTCCTATTATATAATTTCCCCCAATCTAGCAAGAATTTTTTTTAAAGAAAAAGTGATTAATTAATCAAAACTAAAAACCAACTAAACCTATCTGTGCGACCTAAACCTATCTATGTTATCCAGCCGCGATTTTTTTGTTTGAGGGTTGCTTGAGGCAAACTATCGTAGTTCTTATTTAGCACCTTTCTGACATTTACTACCAAGCCTCATTACTAAGTATAACAATTTTACTCATTATGGATAAATAATCATGGAGTAATTAATCATGGAGAATAATCTTTTATTTTCTCTTTCTCTGTAAGTGGAAGTATTGCGGTGGTGTAAATTTTCGAAAAAGAGTTTTCACTCTTTATACGAAAAAAAATGATACGAAACAAGTTTTTTACGAATAGTGTATGAGTGTGTTGTGTGTGTGAACAAAGTATTCCAAAAAAAAAAAAAAAAAAAAATAACTTGCAGGAAGTTCAAATTTGATATTCCATTTTGGGGTCCATTTTTATTTTGAGACAGGAAATCACTTGACCTGAGAGAAAAATTGTTAGGATAAAGTTAAGCAAAATTATATTACATTTTCCAAAGTCTAATTATTGTTAAATTGATTTTTTAAAATATTCAAACAAATCTTTAATTGTTGTAGTAGTTGGTTCCGCAGAGCTGGAAAGCATCAGAGGCGACAAAGCATCAGACTTGCTCTGTGCAAGTCTGTGTTATCACACTGCCTGACAAACGCATCCTGAAGATGGGCGAACGCCCGAAACCGGTCGATGACCACAAAATGAAGCAGGCTACCACGGAAAATGTCTCTGAAATCTTTAATTTAAATTATTTCTACTTTACTTTAATAATTTTTTTAACATTTTCATCCAAATCTTAAAAAATTTTGTTCAAATTGAAAGTTACAGTAATAGTTGTAGGAGGAGATGTTGGTTGCAGATGTTGATAGATAAATAACACCTCAATATCGGTATAGGATATATAATTGATATATATGTATATGACTGACTGCCAAGGACTGTATACTTTACACTACAAGAACTGAACAGACAGACTGACGTGGCTAAACGATATGTAATGGTTGTGGAGGAGATGTTGGTTGTAGATGTTGATAGATAAATAACACCTCAATATCGGTATAAGATATATAATTGATATATATGTATATGACTGACTGCCAAGGACTGTATACTTTACACTACAAACTGAACAGACTGACTGACGTGGCTAAACGATGTGTACAATTCAAGTGTGAGACTGTGAACAGAATTCCTTTTCTTGACTCTGTCTCTCGTATATATATCCAACTGGCCTCTCCTCTCCTCTCTCTCGAGAGGGGCTCTTTCTCTCTGATGCGTGGTGGGGGTTCACTCGCTAGTGTGGATAAGTGGTGGGGGTTCACTACCCCTACATTACCAACACTGTTTTTACTTAAAATCTCTAGAAATTAAAACCTATTTTAGCCATTAATTTTATGGGAATATTTGTCACATTTATCAAGTGTTATAGAAAAAAGACATTATTATTATTATTATTCTCGAAATGAGAATAACCAATTTAACTAATCTCGTACTAAGTTATATTTTAACCTTTCTTGAAATATAAGGTATATAATATATGTCATATTTTTTTTTTAGTTCGATATAAATTCAATTTATAATAACATGTCATTTTGCCTCATTTATGAAATAATTTTAAAAAGAAAAGTTATTAATAACTTGAGACAGCTGAAAAACTTTAGGCTGAGATAAAAAAAAAAAATAATAAAAAAAAAAAAATAGACAAACAAACAAACGGACGAACCTTGTGGAAAAAATAAATTCCTTTTACACACCTTTAACTTAAATTATTCATGTTTGAAAATTAAGCGTATTAAAGTGACATACTTTACCTCTTTAGTTAGTTTTTTTTCTGTTATATATATATATATATATATACCACGGATAAATGACGGATAACTCTTTTTGAATAAGTTGACGAATGACGATTTAATTTATTCAAATCCCAGTCGATGGATTGGTGATGTGGCGTGAAATAAAAAAAAAAGGAGAACAAAAATAAAAATAAAAAAAATGGGCGACATTGAACATTTTTAGTAGAGAGGGGATGTAGCGCGCTATAGATGTGGACATTGATAAATGAAATGGATTTAAAAAAAAATATATATATATATGTACCGCATGGGGACCAGTGAACGTAAGAGATATATGTATGTGCCTGTGTATGTTTTAGAATTGTGAATGTGTGAAAGAGAAATGTGTGTTGATACATTAGGAAATTTTGATAAAAAAAAAAAAAAAATAAATTGTTAAAATAAAATTTTGTATTTTTGCCATTATTTCCATGATTTTCCAACTGTTATTAACGTTATTTTTGTATTTAATGAATTTTGATAATGTTGGCCTGATCGGGAAGGTGAATAGTTCAGATTTGAACAGACTTTCGAAGAGTTTTTAGATAAAAAGAATGTTTGTGTACGAAAATATTTAGTTATTTGAATTATTACCAACATTATATCAAACAAAATAAATTGCTAAGATTAATAGTAACAACTGGTGGCCTTGGGTGGTTTGGCCACTGTCTTCCAGTCCGAGGTGGTGGGCATCATTGAATGCTGCCGCCTTGTGGGGGAGTGGCAGGGAGAGATCAAAGAGGTGCGGATTTTCTCTGATAGGCAGGCCGCACTGAGAGCTTTGAGCAAGCCATAGTGGAGCTCGAAACTAGTGGGAGAATGTAGGAGAAGGGTTAACGCTTTGGCTCGGAGGGGTAAGGTGCGTCTTTATTGGATACCCGGACATGCGGGAATAGAGAGCAATGAGAGGGCAGATCAGTTAGCTAGGGAGGGATATCATTACTATTTTGTGGTCCTGAACCAGCCCATGCCATCACGAAGAAGTTTCGCGACAAACAGATTAGATTTTGGGAGATGAGAGTCTTGGAGAAATGCTGGGGGGGACACGCAGGGATGCCTCCAAGCTAAAAGATTTATAAAAGGAATTTTGGGGAGGGAGTTTTTAAAGCCGGGAGTTTCGGTTTCGGAGTATCTTAGTAGGACCCTTAGCCCCTTAGTAGGACAGGTTCTGAGGACCTTGTGGGGGTAGTGACTGGACCACTTGGGTGTTCTAGTCACTTTGTTTAACATAGGGAGGACGTCTAGTCCCATTTGTCAAACTGACGACCGGAGTCAGGGAAACGGTGTACCACTATTTATGTCAGTGTCCGTTTCGCTGGTACTTGGTTTCGGGAGAGCATCACTTTCGTAGGGATGCCTGGGCGAGTTGGAGTTCAAGGATATCTTGGGACTATCCGGTAGATTGACGGGTAAGCCACCAGGGGAGACTATTTAAAGGGGATATGGGGGGCATCGGGGGGATAAAAGCCATATAGGCGCTTAGGTCCCACGCTATTAGGCACCCGGTATAATAATAACAATAATAACAACTAACAATTTAAAAAAAAGAATCTGGTATGAAACACTCACATGTCTTTCTCTTACAGTGTTTAGTTTGGCCGGTCAGTGAAAAAAAAAGATAGTAGAGGTTATTGTGATGACATATCAGGGTCATAGCAATGTCAAAGTGGCTCCAGCCAGCCGCCATCCACACAAAGGATGGCAGGAAGAAAGGATAATTTATAACTAGTGGCCCAGCCGGCCGCTGTCTTCAAGACAAGGGCCGCGGCCAAACAAAAACCCCTTTTCAATACAAGGGTCAATACATTACATCAAAGACAAGCACCGATAAAGCTGGCCACTGACCTAAATCACTGGTCACCGAACTGGCCAAGGTCGCACGCTACGAGAGATGTCTTAGTATGAGTACTTACTTACACACTTGACAGTGTGTGAGTAAGACTAATATAACCTTCGCCCCACTGGAAGAGGGGATCATTATATCATCATTATTATACCACTAGCCACATGATTATATCAGTATCACCAGTATTATCATTATATCACTATAGCTTCAGTCTATCAGTATATATCATTACATTACAGTTTAACTTATAATTATTTTCATAGTTGTACATATTAGTTTATTTATTTTAAATCATTTTAAATTATTTGTTGTTTATCTCCTATTTATTTCTAATTATTTCATGTTAATAGTTACATTTCTCACATTCAAATTATTGTTAAAAATATATTCTATTTTTATAAATTCAGTGTTAGTAATTCAAGCAATAACTCTCTAAACTAAACTTCCGCCTAATAAATCCCTCTTCAAGACATCTAACTTCATACCTCAGGAATCATGACAATTGATTCCACTACATTATATTTGTATATCTGGTTGGAATTGTATGGAGCGCCCTCTGACAAGAACCAACAAATTTAAACTAACTGGCAGACCCCACCAAAACCATTCTCAAATCGTTTTTTTTTTTTTTGTTTTGGAAAAATGTTTCAAATAAAAGATTATCTGTGCAGAGAGTTAAGTCGTAAAGATTGTAAAGTCGTACTTTTTTTATGTTAACCTATCTTGTTATGTGCATAGGTTAATTGTACCATGTTATGTAGGTAGTAAATACCATAAATTAATATAATGAAGTACGTACATTAGAGGAACGTATAAAACTCAACAACCTTTTTAATTTTTTAATTAACCGATTTTCTTTGGAATTTCAAATTCTAGCAATGCTTTTAATGAAATTTAATATTACATAGAAGTGAATGTTTTTACTGAAGTGACATTTCAAGCACCCTTCGAAACTTTCGTATATAAATTTCGTTGGACAATTTTTTATTCAAATAAAAAAAAAGATAGGCATTACCTCTCCACGAGGTAATTACTTGTAATTTATAACTAGTGGCTTGTATTACCCCATGCAAAAACATGTATGACCTCTTTACAGCGCTAAAACTTTAATAAATAATATTTTCTAATGTTTGAAATTCTTGTAAATGAAATATGTAGGTATTTAAAACGTATACGAGTATATACTTATTTTTATATATTGTTTGATATACTTCCAGCAATTTATCCTAAATTTAAATGTATTGCATAAAAATTCCGAGTTTGAAGAAAATTGATTGGCCGGAAGTGACGATTTACTGAATGGGTTTTCCGATTTCTATGATTTTTATTTAAAAGTGATTTTAAAGAGTGATTTTAAAAAGTGGCTCTTGAAACTACATATACCTATTATATAAACCTATTACTTTTATTTGAAATTTTTTGCAGAAAAAAATTAATCCTAGAAGGTTTTGAGGAAGCAGGGAGGTCATGCTTACTGAAACGTGTCATTTCGTCATAGTTTACGTCCTCCTTCCTAACCAACTTTTTACACATCTAATCATAATATAATTTAAATAGATATATTTTTTGTTTTGTAATTATAAATATTCATTTGTTAATAATTATAGATTAATGCATTTAAAATGAATAGAATTTGCCTTTCTTTTTTTTTCTTTCTCTTAATACAGTTAAAGAGAAAGCTATTAAATTCGAGAGAGATTTTCGAAACCGAGTTTTCACAGAAATTTAAAATATTTTAAAGCCCACTAAATCCGAAAAATTGTGTTTTAGAAAATGGTCCTGCGTGTAGTGAAGAATAGAAAAATTATACTGACTAAATATTGAATAAACTCGTATTGTTGAGTACGAATAGTTACTGCAAGGATTTTACAGAACTGAACATGGAGTGTGGTAGCGTGATAGAGTGGCAGACTGAGCTGGCAAAGTGTTGTTGATGATGTTTTCTTAATGGTTGGTGAGCTCAGAACTGTATCACAGATTTCTCGATGACTGGATGTCGCTAGCGTTTATTTAAGGATTCTTAACTTCTTCTACTCCTTCTTAAGTAAACCTATCTGCTTTCTAGGTAATTAGGTAGGTGGATTTCGATCACAAGGTTAAAATATGAATCGTTTATGGTATGGAGATATGTCTTGCCTCATGTGACGTATTGAGTCATGCAGCTTTTGGGCAGGTTTATGATTTTGCTGCAGGCAAGCTAGGCATCGCTAAAAAATATATCAGATAACTCAATAATAAAAATCGCTGAAAGTTCGAATTTAATATATCGTACATTTATCCAAAGTTACTCAATAATAAATTTAAGACTTTTACTTCAGACATTTTTCTAGGAAAATTCTTTTCAATGGAGTCTGGGGAAGCGAAGAATTTAGACTTTCCTCTAAAGTACTATTTCGTGGAATTATTATTTTTTTACTTGTGCAGTATTAATAAGTGTAATAGGATCCGAGTCATTAATGATTCAATGCATCCCGTGAGCGGAGAAGCACACATTAAATGAATCAAATGTTAATTACTCCCCACTTAGGCCAGACTGGGAAGGGAGACTTCGATTCATATAAGTAGAGTGACAGCTGAAGAGTTGAAGCCAGTTAAACGACCTTTTTACAACAGTACAACCAGTCAGCAACCTATCTACTACCTTCACATTACTCAGCCAGTTTGTCTCTTTATATTTCTCTCGCTACGTAATTTCTGTTTTTCTGTAAAGTCCTTGCAGTTTTTTGTGTTTATTTTCATTATACATTGTTCACATCTAGTTTATTTCTGTAAATTCCATTCTCTGTCCTTTTTTTTCCCCCCCTTTGGTAGTAACCCTACCAATGGGGAGTTTATTTTCTACATGCACCACACCTTCGGTACTACATGTAATAAAGTACATTAATATAAAATTCAACTTCAATAAATATGTACACAGAGATACAAAGAAAATTAAATAAATTCAGATGACAAATTTCAATTAAAAACAGTAATAGTATGTGTGAGTATGTGAGTAAAACAGTTATAATATGTGAGTAATGATTTTACAAAATATGAAGTAATGAACAATGACTTTATGCAGATAACATGGAACGTTTATAGATTATTTAATTGCACTAAATTGATGCTATTTACAAATTTACTAAATATTTCTATGTTATGCTCTTCTATAAATTTGCTTCTTGAGATCGGCCAACTTTCCCCTTGTAGCGTAATATGCCGGACTAATTGGGCTCTTCTTCTCTCCAGTAATGGACAGTCAAATATAAGATGATGTACATCCTGGATAACAGTGTCCTGGCAAGGACAATAGGGTGCTAGAGCCAGGTGAAACCTATGTAAATATTTCATATTGGGACCATGCCCAGAGAAAATTTGTGTTAATCTCTGTCCTTTTCACATCCATTATATAAGCATTAAATATATGTTGTCAAAATTCAGGTTAGGAATAAAGTCAAGTTACGAGGAATATCGACTTTGCTGTGGACGTTTTTCTTTTTCATTTGTTGCATAATTTTCTTTATATCCGTTTCATTTGAACAGGGCACACTAACTACACTATTATACTTTTATTTGAAACCGTTTTCCAAGAAAATTTATTTATAGAAGTTACAGGAGAGTTAGGTGGTCGTCAGGCTAGTCTCACAAGTACAGTTTCATTATAGTTTTGATTCCTTCTTCTATTTTGATTCTATTGATTCTTCCAAGTTTCTTCACTTTTTTATGAAGACAATTAATCAGTTATCACTTTGAATTTGTTAATCTTTGAAATTAAGTGTCCTAAGGATTAATCTTTGCCAGATATTAATTAATTTTTTAATAAAAAATAAATTCTATTAGCCATAGTTTCAAATATAAACCTTTTTCTAGAATTTTATGTTTGAAAAGGAACTGGAAATGGTTGTCAAGAATGCTGTGTGAGAAGGTACACTACACTAATGATAATATAAAGGGATGCTGAGAAAAGCTTTCCCAGTAAGGTTTAACTAATGAGGATAGTATATAGAACAAATAGACCGAATAGTAAGGTGACGAGCACACGGTTTGAATCCCAGTCAAGGCATTAGCTATAGATGTGTACGTGCCTGCCATCTTGCTAGGCTAATTACATGAAGTCTCATGCGTACCAACGTGTTCTATCTTTCTCATTCTAGCTACGTCCTGAGAATACTCTTAGTCGCATTACACGTGTCCCATATACGTCCTAAAGTTTACCTGAAGTTCATGCTGCCCATAAACTAGCTATGTATATACCTAAATAAAAAAAAAAGAATGAGTATAATTAAAAGTTTTTACTCTAAAAGATTTTAAGACAAGTGTTAAATGAAAAGTAAAAGCGATAGATTTTTAATGGAACCAGTTGAATTGTACTTCCGATTAGCAAGACTGATTAACCGTCACCAATCGGTCAGGCTATTATAAATACTTGCTGGACCTTCCTTGTAGCAAGCTTCATTTACAGACGCTTTCAGATATTTATTTTTTCCTTTCTTTACAAATAATGGTTAAACATTTACTCTTTTCCTGCTATTATTGAAAGAATTTTTCATTTAGAAATCAAAAATGTTAGCCTAATTTAGATCATTATAGAATTATTATTTCAAACTTTTTAAAAGAAATATTTCGTTCCGCCAAATAAACAACAAAAATTAGAAAATTTGATATGAAATAGTAACTCGACTTTCATTTATTTCAATGCTAACATTTCTGATTGATATATGTGTCTTAAAATGCGGAATTTGTACTGAATGACTCTTAACTTCTACCGGGAATGGAACCATGGATTTTTTGGTGTAGCATCCAAAAATTTGAAAGTCCAAGTTTCAAATAAAAACCATAATTTATCACATAGAGAGTATGCGAATGTTTATGCAAAGTTTTAGGAGCACTTTCGACATAATCGCAGAAATCCGAGAAAAAAAAATGCAATAAATTCGCACTTCGTTTGACACCCGATAAATAACACACAAATAGCAAAAAAAAAGGTTTTTCTTACGCGGAAAAATTTTTATTAGTCCTATACCATTTCGAAGTGGTAGATACTTCTATCAGGGGGTGGATAGAAGATCAGCGTCTGCGTTGGTGGGAGGGAACACCAGGACAGAGGCAGGCAAAGCTCTTCATTAAAAGACATTTGCCTAAATTTACCAAAGACCTACTGAGCCAGACCCGAAGGGATATAAGGTTAATTGTGGGTCTACTAACAGGGCATTGTAGGCTGAATAGACACATGCACCACCTACAACTTGCGGATAGTGCGGTATGCCGATTCTGCAAAGTAGAGGAGGAGACCCCGGCGCACATCCTTTGTGAGTGCGCCGGCCTGGCGAGGATTAGGTTTCTTCAATTGGGGACGGGCAATCCCGAAGCTGAAAGCTTCATGACGGAGCCGCTCTCAGCTTTGCTAGGATTGATTAGGAGGGCAAAGCTGGGGGCTGTTCTGTAACTTAAGGGGATCCACAATAGACCTCAATTTGTAGGTCGCAGTGGAATGAGCTCCCCCCCCCCCCACTTCTATCTATACCATTTCGAAAATGATATGGAAAACACAAATGACTTCAACAGAAACAAAAAAAATATCCAATTCTGAATTGTTAGTGTATAAATATGTGGGGAAAATCGTCACTATGACAAGTAAAAGCGCAGCAACCCCGTTTATTGACCATCTGAACATTTGTATGGGATAAGCCACCCAAGCTCTCCGGGAAAAGCTCAGAAACTAGGAGGAAATCAAGAGATCATAACTGTGGAGAATCCCAGAACAGAGGAGGGCTGAGGCTCTTCTTAGAAGTTTGGACTGGGAAATGTCTGAATAAAAATCGGCTTTCCATGCTGAAAGGTTTCTCTACAGCGCTTTGTAGATTCAGGGAATACTGAATAAGCTGAGTCTAGAACTCCGACAGGACCTGGAGATTTGGAACTCCGATAGGACCTGGAGTGGAAGATGGGGAAGTCTGAAATATTCCCAGTAAATAATTAACTTGGTATTTCTTTGTAATAATATGAATTCAGGGATGTAATATATCCTTTATGTGTCCACTGTAATAAACTCTATGAATACAGGGTTATTGGAGTCAGTAAAATAAAAACTCTAATATATCTCCTGATGAACTGCGATGATATTATCCTATATTGTTAATAAGCCTGGATATCTACCGGGTGGTTGAGAGAAAGAAATGTTCTTTCCTAGAATTATTGGCAGCAATAAATTAGAAAGTGGTGCTCTAAGAGCGAGAGATCACCACACAAGTAAGGGAGGCCCAATAGACCATTTTTGGTCACAATACAAATGCTATAGGAGCGATCGAACTAGCCATCAACGCTTCTCACAAGTCCCAACAACATCGAAACGTCAAAGGAAAGCTAACGTCAAAGATTCTTCAGTGTTCCCTAGAATGTTTTTACTGAAAAAGAAATTCATGTTATAATGGATGAGTTAGGTGGAGAGAATTTGGGCCTGGTTGATGAAATAAGAAGACAGGGTTAACTATGGTTAACTATGTACAATAATAAAGTGTGCCACTGTCTGCCTGGACTTTACACTTGTAATGGTGTACTGTATGGTAGAGTGGAAAATGGGTAATGACACGTAGTGATTGGCTGTATGAACAGTGTTGAACTGTCCGTCGCTCTATATATGTTTCTCCCACTCCAGTCCGACAGAGTGATTGGGTTCCATCCATTCTCTTCTCTTTACTCTCTTTGATTGCTGATCTCTCTTTGGTTGCTGTTACATCAATATAATGGATGAGTTAGGTGGAGAGAACCATTGGGTCTGGTTGATGAAATAAGAAGACAGGGTTAACACTGGTTAACTATGTATAATAATAATGAATGACACTGTCTGCCTGGACTTTACACTTATAATGATACTGTATGGTAGAATGGAAAATGGGTAATGACACGTAGTGATTGGCTGTATGAACTGTATATCTCTGGACTGTCCGTCGCTCTATATATATGTTTCTTCCACTCCAGTCCGAGAGAGTGGATAGGTTCGTTTCTCTTCTCTTTACTCTCTTTGGTTGCTGTTACAAAGTAAAGTGATATACCTATATATATGAACTTATTATTCCAAATTTGATGAATATCTTCTGCAGCCGTTTCAGTAAAAACAACTTTTCAACAAATGGATGCAAAATAGCATTCCGCTTTCTTCAGAAATGGAATTTTAGCAAAGCATTTAAATGAACAATAATATTATACTCATATAACTATTTGAATACACATTTCACTGAAATAGCAACTTAAAGTTGCAGTTCATCCAATACTCTCCAAAAATCAAGATTTTTCAGAAAATAACTTTTTTAGTGAATATTTTAAGGGCTATATAAATTAGGCTGAATGCAAAGATATAATGAAAATTGTTTGAGCAATATTCTGGAGATATATAGAGAAAACAGAATTCTATAAAGTCAGTCTTTAGTGGTGGGTGTAGATTTTGACCAATAATGGCTTCTCTTATATACAGTTTAATCAAGAACAAAATATATTGTAAAAATTCTTATTTTGTACAAACGTTTTGATTAGTTTAAAGCTGCAGTGAAAGTTTTTTTTTTTTATTCTTTTTATTTTTTGTATTTGTTTTTCTATAATGGCAGAACGTCATAAAAATTTATTTGTATTCTTTACAATCTACGAATTTATTATATTAATAATTAAGTATACATTGAAATAATTAATGTTTTTTGTTGATAATTAAAAGAATACAATTAATATTTTCCTTATTATTGGATACATAAATTTTATATTTATTTCCAAAGTAACTGAAAATAGTCTTGGAAAATTTATGTGGACATTATTATTAGTCAAAAATAAAGTATAACATATATTCATAATTAATTTATTTATTGGTTAATAATAATAATTGGAACGTATGTATATAACGATGTTGGTAAGGTTAATCTAAGAGTTGCAAAATACTATTGTGGCGAAGTGCCCTTGTTTTAACGTTAGCATAGAGGGAGTAGTGAGTAACGGGGGCGGCGCCTGCGTTCCCCCTCGTCCGCCCCCAGCAATCAATGCACCGTTGGCTATTGTATCAACCAACCCAGGCCTCACTCCGTTGCTATGGGATACTTTCCATTCCGTTTTCTCTCTCTCAGATTCTCTCTTCAAACTAACACACATCCAGAGTTTCTCTTGCTCATATTACTCTCTGAAACCTTTATATATATATATATATATAAGTTCTCGCCCACACTTCCTCTTACCCTTTCACTCTCTTTTCTTCAAACTTCTCCTGCACACACTTTTCCCAACTCTTACTTGAAAACTGTTATAGTATAAAACTTGGGCAAATATGCAAGGTCCGTTAACAATTTTGAATTCTGTTCGCTATCACGTGTCCATGGGGGCCATGGATTTAAAAATAATTAAAAATGAAACAAAACAAAAATTACTTTTTACCTGCACAATAAAAGTAGTAAACTTTAATATTTATCCAACTTTTTAAATTTTATTGCTATAGTAGAAACTGTGTTAGAAGATTAATTTCTTCCAAATACGAGAGGGTCATTCAATAAGTAACGAGACAAATCTGTATGTAGCTCAAAAATGATTTATTTAATCAATACAAAACTTTGGCTACTTTTCAACATAGTCCTCAGCAACATTTATATACACTTGTCCCATCGTTCTCCTAATTTGTCTATGTCTCTGGCATAAAATTCTTTGGGTTGATCTCGAAGCCATTTATGCTCTGGATTTTTAACTTCTTCATTGGATTGAAAATGTTTCCCACGTAGCCTCTTTAAGGGGTCCATACAAATGAAAGTCCGATGGGGTGAGGTAGGGGCTGTAGGAGGGGATGTGGAAGGATCTTCTTTCTTTGTGGGCGTCCGGAAGTTGTTGTCTTGGAACCCTACTCGCGCAAGTTTTCTTGTACTGGAGCTTATTATTATGGACAGTATTATGGACAGTTCCAACACTCACGTGCACTTCTTCAGCTATATCAGTTCAACAGTAATACGGCCTATTGTCTTGAATTAACGCGTTAATGCGAGATTCAAAGTTGCAACTTCAACCGGTCACAGACATTTACACGGCCGAACTTTTAAATTGTTCTACCCACGGTTCAAACAATTATTCACATACACTTTCAACATTCTTTCGTGGTTTTCGCTACCTTTGATAACCTCTGCCACTAAAAATCTGATCACTGAGCGTTGTTCTTTCGAGGTGCTATACTCGAGCGGACTCGCCATTGTTAACTGAATACATTTGAGGTTATGTTTACCAAATACTCTGGAACAGCTGATGAGAAACTAAGTACAAGGATGCGAACTTGACGCACTGAAAGTATTGTATTGATTAAACAATTCGTTTCCGAGCTACAGCGATTTGTCTCGTTACTTATTGAATGACTCTCGTAAATTTAAAAATAATTTCCATCGATTCATATATCTTATGAAAATAAAATTAAGTGAATAAAGTAATGTCACCTTAAATTCATTTAAGGAAGCTTTTGGTGAAGGGGTGGATTTATATTTACCTATAAAGTGCTAATTTAGTTTATTATACGACCCTTTCATTCAAATAATATTAATTAGAATTAAATAGTTGCCAAGATTCTTAGTCTGAAAAACTCGTATGACCGGAAGTGTGTAATTACTAAATAGTGTTTCCAGTTATCTCAGTTTTTCTGTATAAAAACAAACCAATAGATTTCATTAAATTTTTTTATATTAACGATAAAGTCAGAGACCTATCACTTTTATTTGAACCGTTTTCATTTTAGGTAATTTTAGATGAGGAGTAAGCTTATACTTTCCTCGAAAAGTTGTTTTATAATTTAGATTCTTGCATTAATAAAAAGATTAAAGACAATAAACTTATATATAACGAGATATTAAAAGTTTGATGAAAAATTTTTCTTTTATAAATGTTTAAATTGTCGTGTGAGTGTTCACAACTGATTTTTTTTTTTTTTTTTTAATTTGTGTTTGTTCACAGAATAATATAGAATATGTCCCGCATCTGGTATTTGTCTATTGATCTGACATTTGGCTCGGTTTTAGTTTGTGATCCCTGGGAAAGGATACACTGCCTATGAATTTGTTTCTATTTGGAAATTAACTACGGTTGTAATGGATCTGACATGTCTCCCTGCTACTAGCACTCACAGACCACTAGCCTCAAAAGAAGTATATGGACATTGGAAAGAGAAGTTAAAAAGAGTAGGGTCTAGTCCAGCTGCCCGCCTAATAAATATGTCTGATTGCTCATTTACTCTCATTCAAACGATATTCGAACAACCATCAATGTTCAACGACCATCGTTCTCCCACTGTCACTCTGCCAGTCAGTCGGTCACTCTCTTCTCAAGCTACCATATTTACAGAGAGGCATGTAAATCCATTATACGATTGTACATTTAAATAGCCAGTCCTAGAAACTAACCTATATAGTAAGTAAGTACACTTGTCCATTATCTACAATTATGTGTAGGTCAACAAATCTTTTCATTTCATACTATATATTTTATCAATAAAATTTCTATCTAAATAATGTTGACTCTTTCCAGAAAAATATTAAATCCTTAACATAATTATTTTATCACTTTTTATTCGAATAATTTAAATGAATAATTATGCATTATATGTATATACATATGTACAGTAAAATAGCTGGCTATAGATGTAAGTTTGACATTATATGTTACCCTGTTATATGTGCTAGTGATATTGGGGAGTAGGTTGATATAGACAGAGGGAGTAGTAGTGTTGGGAAGTGCCTACCGTGTAATCTATCGGTCACGCTGGGGATGCAAACAGATTAAAGAATACCATCAATCAAAATTATATTTTCACCCGGTCAACATTCATTACGCCTCCTCCTCCGCATCATCATCCTCCGCAGACTGGAAGGTCCTTGTCATCACTTTTTAAAAACACAACACGCACATTGATTTCACCATCCATAATAATATTAATAATAATAAACATTCTCCTTCCACATTTTTTTTTTTTTTTTTTGTTATGTTCACAATCGTACATTAAATTTTTTTTTTTTTTTTTTTTGAGGGGGATATAAATATTTATTGAAAATATTTCTTATCAGGGCCCTTCTTTTGATGTCATTGTTTATTTTATTATTGTGTTAATATGTTAAATGACTTTTATGGATAAACTGTTTATTGAATAACTAAAAATATCAAAGGAGCAGTACCCTTTCTTGCGTACTTTTTGCTTTTTTACTTTGTCTTACACTTTTTTCAGTTTCTTGACATTAGGCCATTCGGCTTCTGACAACCTAATAAAGTTTTGCATTGTCTAAATTTATAGGGTTGTTATTAATATTTATTCTAATATCGTTCGTGATGACATCCGCCAAAATGTGCCGATCAACCTTCTCACTTTGATTGCACAGGACACATGGTTGGCGCCCTTCACCAACTCAGTACTGTTTAAAATACGATGGAGATAATCATGCTCTGTTCATGCTACACCTCCCTTTTAGTAGCCAAAGGTGGAATGGGTTCCTAGAGTAGCATTCGTGACACGGGTTATCCTTCCTGTTGTATCTTCTTAATCTCTTCTTGGTAAGTAAAGTTTATTACCTTTTTTAACAGCCCAGTAGGCAAGCACTGTATCGGATTGCTACGTTTCGGCTCTTCTTCGAGCTAATTCGTCTGCCCACCAAGCCACAATGGCGTGGGTCCCATTGAAACACAACAACAAGGTTTATGCAGTTTTTCTGCTTTCCTTTACCTCCGTATGATCTTACATCTCGCAAAAATTCCGGTTAACCGGAAGTACGTAATTTAATTCCAGAATAGGTTTTTAAGATTTTGGGGGAGGGGGGCGGATTTTCTAGA
>JAAEAF010006914.1:0-10231 GCA_011037195.1 Triatoma infestans
TTTTGGCCAACTATTTATTTTTCTAATTAATTTCATTTGGATGATAGAGTTGTATAATCAAGTATGATACCACTTTAGAGGAAGCTGTAACCCTACCCCTCTCCTAAAAGTGCCCTTAAATGAATTTTTCCAGAGAAATCTTTTATATAAAAGTTGTAGATCTTTGTATGTTTAGTTTATATGTGTAGTTTCAAGAAAATCGTCGGGGCCATTTTTGAGAAAATCGCGAAAAAGTGAAAAAATCATATTTAGTAAAGTGTTAAAACAAAAGCACTTCCGGTTTTCCGATTTTTCTCAAACTCGGAATTTCAACAAGATATTTAATTCTTATTAACATTATTTAAATGACCGAATTGTCTAATAACCTGAAATAGCACTTTAGAGGGTAACCTAACCCCACCCTTCCCCCAGAAGGGCCCTTAAATCAATTTTCCCAGAGAAATGTTTCAAATAAAAGTTGTAGCTCCTTGTATATGTAGTTGATGTAACAAGTTTAAAGAAAATTCTTGGAGCCGTTTTTGAGGAAAACGCAAAAAAGTAAAAAAGTCAACTAGTAAAGTGGTACTTCCGGTTGAGGAATTTTGACAGATAATGCACAGTCAGATCTCATGTTGATACCTAAACGGAATATTAAGTTTCAGTTTTCTACGGTTTTTCGTTTTTGAGCTATGCTGTTCACATACACACACAGACCATTTGCTAAAAACCACTTTTTGGACTCAGGGGACCTCAAAACGGATATTTCCGGTGAAAACTCGATATCGAAAATTGGATACGATACAATACTTCCCTCTTACTAGGAGTAAGAAAGAAAAAAAAAAAATTCTCCACATCTTCACGACTATTTATATATTAAAGCTTTGATAAAGACAGGAAACTCTGTCGAAACGTTGGCATAATTGAATGTTTCTTTCTTGACCAATCCTCACCAAAATTTCTTCATAACATTTGGCATTTTCAGACATTTTTTGCCGCATAAATCAGGATTTGGAAAATTTTGTTCCAGAATTTTTACTGGATTTATTAAACCTTATTGAGGGTTCCGTCAAAGATGAAAAATAAGGTAAATTAAGAAACTTAATTAAAAGTCACTGCTATACTATTGAAATAAATATCTGTAAAAAAAAATTTCATGTTTAAAAATCATTAACTCTGTATTGATCCTAATTTGAATGAATTATAATTTTATTTTTCCAAATATAAAATTGATTGAATTAATGAATTTTAAAACTTTCTAAACTACCATATGAAAACAAGAAAGAGAATTACAGAAAGTTATTTGGAAAGTTTCAATCCTAGAAAGTTGGAAATGAATTAAATAATCCTTATGTTCACAAAGATCAAATGGATTAACAATTTCTATATATCATTTATAAAGTATAAATCATATTTATTCATCAGACCGAATTCATAATACTCTTATCTCGAGGAGACAAAAGCAAAAACTGGCTGGCATATCAGTAGAGATAATGTTGAACGTTAAAGTACTCAAAATCTAAGGTGTTCATCAAACTATAAAATATCCTGCCTCTTCTAATAATAACAATGTTAAGAGATAATCATGGATACTAGATACCAAGAATTTTACTTCACAATGATATTCTTTTGATTCATTTAATTTATCGCCCCTGCCATTGAAGATGCCCTTAAAAAAAAACGCCACTAACGAATATTTCATTTAAATGTTAGTCCAGTATTTCTTCTCTTTCCCAGGCACTGTCTCTCAGTCTGTGTGTAAAAAAAAACTTAAGGTAATTCGTCTTAATTTACTATAAATAATCTATCATCTTGTAAATAGCTTTTAAAGTTATGAATTTTCAAATGAATAATTCCTTCTTATTGAAGAAAAAGTTATTAATCCTAGTCTCATTTCATAAATTATTTTAAATTTCTTAAATAAGAACTTTTAAAAGTGAAATAAAAATTCTTATGAAAACAGAATTGAAGATCAAATATTCAAATTGTAGAGGAAGTTTATGAAACAATGTAGAATTAAAATTTAGCTAATATACTTTGACTGAATGGAATATAAGTAACAAAGTGATATAGATTTATGCCAGAAACTGTAAATAAATGTGGTCTAAAATTCCCTAACTAATCATATCACCTCTTCTAGTAGTACATATCCGTCAATATCTTTTCTCCCAATGGACAGATCGCCAAGATTAAAGATTACATAACCACAAAGTTTAGGTCATCATTTCATTGACGGATCTTATTGATACCAGGAGACCAACAAAGTTTATTCCCAGTATTGACTTCTTATATGTATGGCATGCCATTCTAATTGTTGGCTGCTTATAATAATGGGCGATTTGCCATCTACTGTTCAACAATCTCGCAAGAAGCCATAACTACTCTCTTCAATTATGGTCCGAAGGGCGCCTTCTCTGACTGTTTTCTTGGTTGCTAGGCCAGTTTTTTGTTGGTTTTCCCGCTATTATTCCCTAATTTCTGCTTAGCTAGATGGACCGCTTGTCCACAGTTCTGAACATCTCCTTAAATTCTGGGGCTCCTTTTCTGAATTCAAACAAGCTCAGTTATACATTGGACAATCTTTGGCAAGTCTAGTCCGAGGTCCGTCCCTTATATACGAGATCTGGCTCCAACATTCCTTTTGAAGGAATAATCATAGCAAGTTGCCATTGAAGCTCCTATTTTCAAATTCCTTAATAAGTCTTCCAATTCAGATATTTTCCATGATAGCCTGCTTCTTTTAGTGGTCATAGACCGGTTTCGGGCGTTCGCCCATCATCAACATGTTTTTGTCAAACAGTGCAATAATATAGACTTGTGCAAGTCTCTGTTATTACACTGTTTGACAAAAACATCCTGATGATGGGCAAACGTCCGAATCTGGTCGATGACCACAAAAAGAAGCAGGCTATCACGGAAAATATCTCTAATGCTTTCCAGCTAGGCCACAACCAACCACAACAACTCTTCCAATTCATCGATGGTATGAAATTTAGTAAGAGGGAGGAGTGCTCAAAATATTCTCTTTACGTTCCGTATCATTATCGCCAATTTCTCGATCTTTGCTGGGGGACAGCCCTTTTATTCTTGAGATAAGCCCTTTTATTTTCGCTATGTATATAGTGGAACTTTTATCTCGGCCTTGGGTATACTGGCGGAATCTCTTCTGGTAAATACGTGATTATAATCTACACGAGAAATGCCCAAATCAGCTAGCTAACCAAATCATCCTGACTTGATGTGGTTGTGCTAGTTATGGTACTTGTCCATTGCGTCCAACAGATCGCTGCCCTTATGAACAGATCTTCCTTTGAGATTCCGCTTGTTGCTACTCTATCCTCAGCCTCGGCTAGAAAAGCGCACAAACACTCTTTCTGATCATCGGCTGAAAAGATAAACAATCTACGGTCTAGAGAATGTTCCGCATTGAACGTTAGATGACTCTCTGTATTTGATCGTCCAGAAAGAGTATGATGATTAATGGGACTTAATGGTTAAGGAGGTATTTGTAACGACATTGCACCTACATCTTAAGTGACCTCAAGTGCGGCTTTACATAGATTTCCGTTTCAACTGCAACATCGTGGGCATTTTTTTTTAATGATTCTAAGATAACTATTGTTTCTTGGGCAGCCTCTAATCTAAAGAGACATTTCTGAACATGCTGAAGGCAAGCACTAATCCGTTTTATTTCATTTATCTCTGCTATATCAATAATTTCTACAAATCCTTGGATATGTTTCATTTTCTCATTACAAAATGTTATTTTTTTTTTTGCCAACGGAAGTTTTGAATTAATATACCAAATTGGGTGAACATTGTCTGAAATTTTCTTAATAAACATGTTCGGTATTTTGTTTCTGGGAGGGTAGTGCCTTGATAATAATTTCCTAATTTATCATGCTGTGTCCAAAGATTAGAGAGGGGATAACCTATGCATTTTCTCTCTTTCCGTTGGTTGCAATATAACATTCGGACGAGTAAGTCGCTAAGCAATACTCGGCGAAGTTAGTCACTATGTATAACGGTCGAACGAGCAAGTTGTAATGCAGCACATTTAGTAGTCATTCTGCCTACACAATTCAGCCAGTTCAATTGCCCTTAATTGTGAAAACCCAAGTTACTTACTTCTGGTTTTCCTGGATATTGTTTAAACTGGTTCTTTTGTCGACTGAAT
This sequence comes from Triatoma infestans, assembly GCA_011037195.1. Taxonomy (NCBI): domain Eukaryota; kingdom Metazoa; phylum Arthropoda; class Insecta; order Hemiptera; family Reduviidae; genus Triatoma; species Triatoma infestans. The sequence goes on from JAAEAF010006914.1 coordinate 4,154, forward strand.
TAACGGTTCTCCCGGACTGCTCGAGCTCACTGTGGAATCACATGGTTGCTACTTCCGCTTTCCAGACATGCAGCTTCTGGAAGCCCATTTAATTATTATCTACAATTATCATCCAAGCAGCAGTGTATGGATCAAGACTCAAAAGTTACAGGCACATAAGATTTATTTTCCTATTCCTATTTCTCCTCTCCCTTTGTCCCCGATATGGGCTAAGGACTATGGGTCTTCCAGTACTTGTAACCAGGATTCTGCGTTTCAAGTTAAGCGCCATTCCTTTGGTTATTGAAAGTGATACATAACATTTGCTACCCATTTTTTAATTTAATTTATATTATATTCATTTTTCCCATATAATTTTAATATTTTAATTTCCCATTTTGCTCAACCCATTATATTATTATATTACATACAGTCCACTGAATATTTTCACTCTTCAATTTATATTTTTGCTGTTTTCTATTAATCAGTGCCCTCCCGAGGTATCTCGCCTCAATTTATATTATTAATTATCTTTCCAGTATTTACTGTACAGAGCCTACCAGAGGTTGTGATAATAGGGTGTAAAAAAAAACTCATTTTTATTTTTATTTAATTTTTTGTATTTCCTGTTTTTTAATAGACAAAGTATTTCTAAGTTCTTGGGCGAAGCCTTCTCATTGACAATACTCTTATAAACAATTCATTGCTAAGTTCGTCGTTTAGAATGCGATAAACTGTCCATTTTGATAGTCAAACAAAAAAAAAGTGCAAATTTCTAAATAAGTAACAAAACAAAATACCGGGTAAAAATATGAAATACACCAAAAAATAATGAAATACAGTAAAAATATGAAAGTCACTAAAAATATGAAATAAAAATAAATAAATTTCAACAAAAAGAATTTATTTTTTTTCAAAAATACAAAGAATGCAGCCTTCCGCCGCCCTATAACTTGAGCGAGCATTCAGTATAAGACGTTTCTATTATATATTATCAAGTTAATGAACAGTTCAGGTGGTATGACGAAGCCCATAGGCATTAAGTTTATAATGTCTTTTAACATTAACTTTTGTAGAATCTTAAAAAATAAAAATTTCTAAAATTAATTGATAAACGTTAACTCTTGGCGGTAGAATATAGAACTAATGATGATGAGTAATGTGTACGGTGAGCAGAGTGGGTACAAGTTATGCTTAGTAATTGTCATTAAGGTTTCTTAGAAAATAGATTTCAGGTACTATTCTATCTTGGAATAATTCGAAAAGATTAGTTTGAATTATTGTTTAGCCAGAGATGCATTTTAAATTACTTAATTAATATATCAGTCAGTGGGAGTAAATAGTTTATTTCATATATCAAATAAGTAATTTTAATGAAAAAGTTATTCAAATATTTTGTGAAGTTAAAGCTCCAAGAATGGATTTTATATTCAAATAATTTTTTTTTTTTTTATATACTACTTATTTGAGAAATCATGTTTTTGTGTGTAACAGAAAATATCTTAAAATATATCCATGTGAATTTATTTTTTTTATTGTTGTGATGGTTGGTTCCGCAGAGCTGGAAAGCATCAGAGACATGTTCAGGTGGTTTAGCCTGCGTCCATTTGGCGTCAGCGACCGCGTGTTCGGGCGTTCGTCCCATACCTTTCAGATGCATTTTTCAGACAGTGTGACAACACAGACTTGCACAGAGGCAAATTCAGTCTACGCACCCTGTGTAAACTGAATTTATGTGTAAACTGAATTTGCTTCTGTGCAAGTCTGTGTTGTCACACTATCTGAAAAACGCATCCTGAAGATGGGCGAACGCCCGAAACCGGTCGATGACCACAAAATGAACCAGGCTACCATGAAAAATGTCTCTGATTATTTTTTTTTAATTAAATTGAGTTGAATTTAGACGTGTTCCGTTTTATTCATGCAGTACCCTCACTTGCCAAATTCACGTGCCACCACTGCCCAGATAATTGTTAAAAAAAAAAAAAAAAGATGCTAATATATCCCAAGTTTAAAGAAACCTTTAAGTTTCAAAAGCTTCAACTTGCTTGCGATCGTGGGTGCGGAGCACTTGACGGTTTGCTCATCATTTTTTATTCCCAAACTACGAAACATATACTGGCATTAGTTGGCCTTTTAGGATCAAACTATCAAAGATTTTATTTAGTTGTTTGCACACACATGCGCAATATATAATATGAGATCCATTTTTTTTTTGTTAACAGACTAAATTAATAATTAAATTCAAACTTACATATTTACATCAAACTCTAATAAAGTATTATTCAGCCACAATGATGTTATCTTATAATTACTATGTATGTTACTCTTATTTATCACGCATTATCTTGAAATCTTAACAAGTAACATGTGTTTCTTTCTTTAGAACTAACTTCTAATTTTTAATATTATGTTTATTCAGTTTAACACATGTATCTTGGAGTTGATATTCAATTCAAAAGTGGTTTTTTTTTTTTTTTCTTGTAAATTCTAATATATAATGTCTTCTACTTAGAATTCTAAAGCATTAGATTTGTTTTTCTCTGATAATCTTCTCATTAGAAAATGAATGGCGACCGGTTTCTGGCGTTCGGTACAACTTCAGGATACCTTGATAAATTATGTGAGCCTTGTAAATTAGCATAATGCAAAGTGGCAGGGCATACACAACAAGCTGGCAATGCTGTTAACAATTATTTTTAGCAACCGCAAAAATTTTAAGTATAAAAGATTGTAAATTCGGAAGGCTCGTCGTTCATTAAAATTTAACAAAGTTATTTCGAAAAGATCTTAGTTTACAGCATTATATTATAAAGATAATGGTGTACTGTACCTAGAATGCAAAAGACCACAGCTTTCAAAAAGCATTCACTAGTGGATTATGCAATCAGATCTGAGTGAAGTTCTGGAAAATTCTACATTTGACAAACTTGCACTTAATATCGTTAATTTTAGCTCAAATAACTTATTTTCTTTTACTCATACAACAACCTTCTTCATATGTAGTTATTACTAACAAATTTCCTTCAAACTTGGTATTTTTACTAATTGTTCAGTTGGCATCAATGTTATATCATTTGCATTATTAAACATAATAAAATGACTTTTTGAGAATTGGACATCATCCCTCTCCCAAAACCCTCCTTCTTTAATGAATCTGTACGTATAGTAAGTATAATAACTGGCCAGAAACGGGGCAAATACTCTGTTCGGAGACATTTTCCGTGGTAGACTGCTTCATTTTGTGGTCGTCGACCGGTTTCGGGCGTTCGCCCATCTTCAGGATGCGTTTTTAGACAGTGTGACAACACAGACTTGCACAGAGCAGATTTAGTTTACACACTATAGATAATATAGATAGACAATAATAATATAATAATAATAATAATGAGTGTGTAATCTAAATTTGCTCTGTGCAAGTCTATGTTGTCACACTGTCTAAAAACGCATCCTGAAGATGGGCGAACGCCCGACCCGGAAACCGGGTCGTTGGACCCAAAATGGATAAAGCAGGCTACCACGGAAAATATCTCTGATGCTTTCCAGCTCTGCGGAACCAACTACCCCAACAAATACTCTGTTCATTGGTCCAGAGCCTGTCCTGGGAATCACTGGCTGCGGCGATTAGGGAGTGGATTCGCGGTAAGCATGAAGAGCTCTGGAGGGTGAGCCCAGGTGCCACACACAGCAAAAGTGTGATGCCCGGGCTGTGTAAACGAAGGACCCAAACGGCCCTTAGTCTGAGCAGGAGCAAGATTTCCCTTGGTGACGGGACTACTTACGGGTCATGGCAGGTTCAGGAAGCATCTGCACAAGGTAGGGCTTATCAGCGTGGAACACTTGTGCAGATTATGTCAGGAGAAGGAGAAAACGGCCCGCCACCTGCTATTTGATTGCGTATTTGACTGCTATCTCAATAACTAAATTGAGATATGAGACCTTTGGTACTGTGCGACCAGAGGAGATGGTAGCTCAAAAAGATCTGGTGGTGAAAGTCCTCAAACTCCTTAGGGTTCAACTACTAGAGGTTATCGGGGATGGCACATTAAGCCTCTGTTGGCTGCAGTGCCGGGATATAGCCCACCCTTAATGGGCAATAATAATAATAATAAGTATATGAAATAATATATATAAGTAATTTATAAGTAATGTGAAATAATACGTATAAGTATAATAATAAGTTTTATGAAAACCGTTGTTGTCTTCATGGAGTCAAATTTCAGAAAACTGAAAATTTGTTCAGTTAAGTTGCATTTTCAGTCGATAGATTTTCCTTAAACTCGGAATTTTTGGCAACACATTTATTATTTCTCATTAATGTTAAATTGAAGATAATATAATAATCGTATAATCAACTAAAATAGCACTTTAGAAGAAGCATAACCCCCCCACCTCTTACCAAAAACTTTCCAAACATGAATTTTCCCAGGAAAACGTTTTAAAGAAGAGTTTTACCCTTTATATGTGTAAGTGTATTTTTCTTTTTCATCTTCTTCTTCAAAGGTGCTACAATCCAACTAGTGTAACTTGGCCTCCTCAAGAAGCTTTCGCCTGTTACCTCGGTCCAGTGCAGCTGCTCTCCAAGTTTAAGTAAGCTGCTGGCACCTTCTTCAATTCTATCAACCCAACGTAACTTTGGGCGCCCTCTTGGCCGAGTGTCACATAGATTCTCATTTAAAAGCTTTTTTTGGGCATTTCAGCCTCATTCATGCGCTGATTACTGTTAAGATGTTAGATTCATTAAGGAGGAAATCTCGGCTTTATCTCTGCCTCCAATGCTGACCAACTCTCAAATACCTTAGGGCTTGTTAAAAGCATTGTTATGAAACCTCAACTAGCAACAGCCGAATTTAGTCAAAAAGGAAACGACCAGGAAACTGTTATATGGAGAATTTAACTTTGAATCATGGAAAATTTTAACCTTATATAAACCCAGAGCATTACAAATGTGCCTAAATGTATTAGACAGTTGTAAAATTGATATAGTTGCTCTACAGGAAATCCGGTGGATTGGCAATGGCACGCTGCAAAAAAAAAGAATAACAAACATAATCTATATTATAGCTGCAAAACCTTAGAACTTGAAATGTTATTGGTGTGATGTGATGTTTGTGGTAGTATGTGGCGTGTGGCGTGAGCGGTTTTGTAAAGGGCTTGTGTGTATGTTTAAGAGAGAGAGAGAGAGAAGTATTAGAAATAAGTAAAAGATCATCACTGTTTTTGATATAATATATTATTCTCTAAGTGAATTTAAGTACTTTTATATTATCACAAAGCGGGGAGAGGGTGCCCTCAAGGAGGTTGTCTCTCACCAAAGTTGTGGTGCGTCGTCATGGATGACCTTTTGGTTAGGATGAATTCATCGGGATTTTATGTGCAAGCATATGCCGATGATGGTGTCATTTTATTGTTAGGGCGCTGTTTGTCCACTATTTCGGACCTAATGCAAAGCGCCCTTAACATGGTATATTGTTGGACACAGGATAAGGGTCTTTCTATTAATCCTATTAAGACCCAGGCAATTCTATTTACTCATAGAAGGAAGATCGTAGGTTTTACACCTCCTAGGTTGTTAGGTACTTCCATACAGGTTAGCAATTCAGTGAAGTTCCTTGGAGTAGTTCTCGACAGTAAATTGAACTGGTCGGAACATGTTAAGACACAACATCAAAAGGCGATAATCTCCTTGTGGCAATGTCGAAGAGTTGTAGGTAAGAACTGTTGGTGTGTCTTCTGGCACATGTTTGTCGGACTTTCAGACGTGGATGACCCCACCAGCACCCATCCTGGGACTCTGCCTGACCCCTTTTGTAGAGTTTGTGAGACTGAGGAGGAAACATCCATGCATCTGATGACGAATTGTTTGAGTTGTGAGGAGATTAGATTTAGGACCTTCGGCCGGAATAGGATATCGGTAGAGGATCTTAAGCTGTGTCCTTTTAAGGTTTTGGTCCGATTTGTTCGGTCTCTGGTGAAACTTAGATGGTTAAAACCTGGGCCTGGACTTTCGTTCTAGTCCCAGTGGTTGTTATCCTTCAGGGGTTGCTATATGGGCCCTGGGAGGCTTTGGATAGCGTAGGGTTTGCCCTCCCCTTTTGT
>JAAEAF010006914.1:11372-37429 GCA_011037195.1 Triatoma infestans
CGGTAAAAAACATGATATCGAAAACTGGATACAATTGTAAATATTCCCTTTTTTTTCCAGCCGTACTCTTTTTTGAGATTTCTCCTTGAATCAAAGTTCGCATTCTCGTGAGATTTATTGAAATATTTTAACAGATAGTTTTTTTTTTTCTTTTAAGGCGCGTCAACATCTATGGTCATTAGCGCCTGGACCCTTCTCAATGCACTGCTAGTCTGAGGGCAGTGTACACTCGTTACAGACAACACTGGACAACACTGAGCTGTAGAGGCTCCTAGTAAGAAAAAAAATCTAAGGGTAGCACACCTGGACTCGAACCCAGATCCTCCGCGTGGAAGTCCAGTACGCTAACCACTTAGCTATTCCCTTCCCTATCTGATGGTATTATTTAGTATACTATTTACGCTTGATTTAATTACGAACGGATGGAAATTTCTATAAAAAAAAAAAAAATGGTATCTTTATTATATATACCTGTGACCATTTAAAAATAAATGACTAATTAAGATATTATGAGACTATAAAATGAAAGAATATTTTTCTCCTCTTTAATTTTCAACTTTTAATTGTTTGAATACAATTATTTTTTAAAGTTCATTTTCCATTTTAGCTACCACAACTTAATGTCAGTTAAGTTGATTATAAAACAGTCTTGGTAGATATTGATCTTTATGTAGGCTGGTATACCCTAGTAAGTAAGTAAGTAAGTAACGTGTGTATATATATATATATGTGTGTGTGTGTGTGTGCGTCAGTATATATAAGAAACGTTGGGAAACCTCTGATTACACTATAACGCCTCCAACATTTGGTCCAATCGACCAAATTAAACCATACTATTTCCACGCTTGCCAACCTTATTACGTTAAAAACCGAGCCTAATTTCCTTAGTTTAATTTTCAAGTCACTCCTGGTAGAGTGGTACGCTTGGAGGATACTAAAGGCATCTACATTCTAACTTTTAAGAAAATGTCTAAGAATTATACTATTTCTCTTCTTTTCTTTTTTAGTTTTATTAGCATTAATTTACTCGAGCGTTTTTCCAGATTAGTATGATAATTGATAAGAAGAAAGAGAGAATCTTATATTTTTGTATGATTTCTATTATTTCAATTACTTGTCCTTAGTTTTCTATATTTTCAATTTTTCACAAGAGAAAATTGACTCTAATGTACGCTTGGGAAAATTTTGTTCCTATTTTCATACTCTGAAGGAAAATTTATGATATTGTGATCTGAGAGATCTCAAAAAATTGTGTTCGATATTAATTTTTGCAAAAACTTTGCATGCTTGTAGAATATGATTATACTACAGTACAAAATATCAGCCTACCTGACGTATATAGTGCAATATCTTTTTCTGGTGTATTTACCATAAATTTTGTTATAAATAATGTTTAGAAATAATGATATGATTTAAAAAAAAAAAAAAAGAATTCTTTGTTGCCCTATGTTTCGGGTACCATTGGTGCACTTCTTCCGGAGCTCTGCAAAGTTTATTAGAGAATAGATACATTATTGTATAGTATTGTAGTGAAGAAAAAGTGCATAGATTTATAAACAAATAAAAGAAAAATTCAAATTAAAGAAATATTAACAGAACAAATTGAGCATATGATATTAAAAACAAGAAATTATTACACAGAACTGTGTCAGTTAATTAAATGAAATGATATTAACAATAAAACAAAATATAAAAGATAAAGATAATCTTTAGGGTAGGAGAGGAGTGAACGTTGAGAATGTTGAGACTGAAGTGAAGAAAGAGTATTTTTTTAAATTTAAGAAAAAACTGTTAAGAGGTGGGAGGTCCAAAGAACATGTTTATAGCGAGGCGTGGCAATTTCAAATTTGTAAGAACAAATTAATGGTGAGTGTCTTTGTTTAGCATAAAGCAGGCTACAGACTATGCATGTATTCGCGATTCGTGATGCGCGATGCGTGATTCGTCCAGTTCGTTGCAGTTCGTAGTAATTCGTAAACAGAGCATACAGACTATGGCGTTTGTTCAAGATTCGATGCATGATGCATGATTTATCCATGTTTGTTCGCAGTTTCAAATTAGTTCACAGAAATTTGTGAGCACGTGCAAAGCCTATATATTAATGATTTCAGTAGTACATATATACTATTTTTAAACTGTATGTACGTATTTGTGCTCGGAAAATATGGAGAGTGACGGTGATCTAGCAACAGCAGCTAGTGGCGCAAAATAAGAAAAAAATTTTAACAAATGGAAAAAACGCAGATGGTGGAGTGTATCACTATTTAAAAATAGAGACAGGTAATTATTAAGTTCATACTATTCATTCTTTAGTGTCAGTTCTATACGAAAAAGCCAGCAGGGTTAATATTTGTTATTACACCATTTTTATTTACAGATATGATGGCAACGATCTGCTAAATGATTTATCAGTAGAACTCTCCGGTAAATTCGCAAATTGTTTCTATTATCCTTAAAATACCACAACAAAAAAATAAAAAAAATAAGAACGTGGAATAAAACATAAACATAACCTCCTTGAACGAACTAGCGCGCACAACGAATGGACGAATTAACTACGAACACAGCCCGAACTTTGGCGAATCAGCGGTTCGTGCTGATGCGCAGTCTTTGATATTCGTCAATTTACCGCTCTTTAGAGCGAATTACTCTGCACAATCGAATCATGTTGTTTACGAATCGATTTTTAACGAACAAGTCCCTACACACTATTCGTGAACTGCCCGCGAATCACGCATCACGCATCATGAATCGCGAATACATGCATAGTCTGTAGCCACCTTTAGAGAAATATTATTATAAGTTCAAGTTATGATTTCTTTGTCTTTTTAAAAGTCTTTTTTAAATTGATAAGAGTGTGGGTGTAGGTTAATTTGTAAGGATTCGGATTTGAATGGTTAGGGTAAGCGGTTTAAATGGAAGGGTTATTAAAATTGATAATTTGGTAATTTGTGACAAGAATTTTCTATGTGCGGGGGAAATATTTTGGATGATCGACATTTTAGCTGAAAAGTTCTTGAAGTTTTACGATTTAAATAATATTTTTATTATAAGTTAATAAAATAAAAGGACGTTATTAGCTCAGTAGTTGCGCGCTGAACTCGGACGCAAAGATCCCTGGTCCGTCGCCTCGCCAGCTGTTTTACCTTTAGATTCTCTCTTTCTAAGAATACTTCCCGGAGGCCGGCAGTGCACTCAGAAGGCTCCGGTGACGACAATACCTAGGTCAGGTGTTTTGCATTATACTGCCTCGAAAGAAAAGAAGTAGAAAAATTTGTCACAATCGAATATTTAATCGATTTATGGCACAATCGAAAATTAATATTAACTTAAACTGAAGATGCTCAAGTTTCGTAATCTTGGAAAAATAAATCAATTTTAAAAGAGTACTGCTACTTTACTTCGCTGTAACTTCAATAACATAAACTCCATTCAAACAAATAATAAAAAAACAAAAAATAGTCAAATAAAAAATGAAGAAATAACAAAATTTTATTATAAGAAAATTATTTAGGATTAATTTATTGGACTTGCTTTATAACTATACAAAACGGTAATAGTGCGATTAAGAAGGCGATTAGGAGCGCTGTGGCATGTAGGGCGAGCTTCTAAAAATAATCTACAAATCATTCTGAAGGGACTCTTTAAAGGAAAAGCCAAAGTCCCTCCAAAAATCAATTTCCCCCGGGGGGGGGGAGATATTTCAAATAAAAGTGAAATTTATGTGTGTTGATCATTATAATCAAGTTGGAAATTTCTGTTTGATCCAGTGAATGACATGATCTTTTTTTATTCGTAACTCTGTTTTTTTTTTTGTTTTTGTTTTATTTTATCCAGTGTTACTTTTGTAAGTTTCAGGAAACCGGATTTTCGATAAACAAAAGATTTTATTCTTAATGAATTTCATCACGTGACGTTTGTTTTCGTAAAAAAGTTATTATTTTCGCAGATGTAACAATACATTAAATTAAGTGAATTTTGCAAATATCTTTGTTTTTGAATTTTATTGTATGATTGACTTATGATTTGAAGTAGTGATAGAGTCAACTACTTCCAACACATGTGTGCCCCTTTATGGCCACGCCATAAATGTCTTTAACTTCTTGCCTTTTAGCAGTGAATCAGAAATTAATTTTGAACGGATAATTTTCATAAATAATACATTTAAAATAACTAATAATTGATTTTTGTTTTTGTTTTTGTAGTCCGACAGGTGCACAACATCAATGGTCCTTTGCATCTGATCTATATTAATTAGACACTTTACCTTTTAATGAAACACTTCATTATTGGATCATTCTAATATAAAAAATAAAAATAAAAACAAAATAGATACAATTTTAACCTTTTCATTTCAATATAACGCTACTCTACTCTTTTACTTTTGTTTTATTAGTTTGGCAGATCAAAAACTAATTGATCGTTAGTACAGACTTTTATACATGATTTTTCTTAATTCTGATCGTGTAATATTTAAATTTATACTAGTAAGTATATTCATCCTTATAAATACAATCATCCTTATAAATACATTCATCCTTATAAATACATTAATTCTTATAAATACATTTATCCATTAAAACGCAATTACGCTATTTACATACGTCTATTTAGAAGAGAGTGGAGTAAGCTACATTCCTCACACTCTATGAAGATCCTAAACCTATCCACAACCACAAACATTCACATACGTGTCGGGATGCCAAACCCTACACAGACCCACCAGTCCTAGAAAACAGTGGCTCCCGAGAATAATTGAACTGTTAATGAATTCATAGTACTAAAAAATTAATTTTCAATTTTCAATTAAACTCCTGCACTATTGGCTGCTTTATTTCTTATTCTTTATTGGCAGTAAGTTTTGCAAAAGCATTACATTTTGTCAGTAACTTTTTTTAATTTAAATATATAAACGAAACAATTACAAGAACATTAATAAATACTATGATTATAACAAATGTAAGGGTGAAGCTCGGTGGAGCGAGCTGGACTAGGAACGCGTAAGCCCCAGGTTTGAATCTAGCATATTGCCCTTAAATTTTCTCTTCCTAGCAACCACTACAGCTCACTGTAGACGATTTTACGGATAACGATTTCTTTTAAACATGGTATTGTAGTAGAAGTTTCAGATGTTTATAATTAATAACTAAATGTTATGACTACTGCAATATAATTAATAAATATACACTTACAATTCTGAGAACTTGATTTAATTAAGAGATAAAGAGACGGGGAAGAGAAAACTAAATGAGAGATAGACTGAGAGATAAGCAAATTAATAGTGTGTCGTAATCACATATATTTGAAGTATTTTTCCCCCCCAAAAAAGTTGATTTTGGATAATTGGGAGGAAACTTGTGGAATTAAATTGCAAATATTATATGCAGTTGGTTCAATGTTTTGATGTGCTCTAGTGCGCCACAGTATAATCACTTCACTAATTTCCAAAGTTAGTAGGTAGGTACTTATCCCCCCCCACCACCACCACCACCACCACCACGTTTACTTGTATTTATTTTAGAACAATTATGTAGAATTTGATTGTAAAGAAAATTAATCATTTTATATAATTATTGTTTCTAGCAGGAGTTCGAGAAAGTTGTAAGAATGTTTCATACCAGATTTTTTCGTATTCAGAAGTATTCTTCCTATATGAACTTAATTTCAAAAATTTGACGTCATTGAATGTGAGAAATCTCTTTTTAATTTCTCTTATTACGCTCAGAAGATATAAAATCGATTGCCATAATAATAATTTATAATTAAAATATATAAGCGACTATGAGATTTTAATTTTTACATAATAAAAGAATCATATTTCAACATCATTAGTAGTAGAATGATAGAAGTCCTGGAATATAAGTAGTTAGTTTCTGTAATAAGCGAAATTTCCTAGTAGCGTAATACATTTGAAAAGGTATGGTCTCTCTCATTAGTAATAACTAATAACAATTCTTAATGAATTCAACAGTATTTTATTGTAAAAATAAATGGAGAAAATAATATCTAGTTAGTAAAGTTTTAATAAATGGTAGAATTAGTAACATGAATTATATAGAAACAATATAATGATAATTGGCGAACGAATCCCCGTGAGCTTGATTTGCATTTTAATTTATATAGTTGTATTTAAAAGTGAAAAGTGGGTAATACAAGTAGGGCAGACAACCTCTGTCGTCCGATAGACTTTACTACAGTAATTGGCGGCTTTTCTAACTACCGCCTAGCTTCTCCCCTTCAGCGTCCCAGCCAAAAAACTGGCTTAAATACTGAACGAAAAGTCTTAAAAGTGAACAGGTAGCAAAAGTTTCTCTAATTGGACTTAGCCGAATTAGACTTCATTTTTTTTTACTTTTTGTTTTTTTAACCACAATAATTTTTCCTTGGATAAAAATTGGGACTTATTACAAATATTTTATTAAAACTAACAAAATTGATTTTTCTTTAATTTTTTTTGAGAGAGAGCTGAATTGCATTTAATAAACAAAATATATGTTTTATCAAAAACAACACAGATACGAAATAAATCCACTAGAAGCCGCTACAAACTTTTTCATTTTTACTTTTTTTTTTCCAATGCCCTACGTCATAGTTGGCATTCCGCTATTCGACGTCTAGCAGCCCAATATATATTGGCTCTTGCCGAGAGCTCGTCATTAGTTGGTGTATTTAATCAGCAAGGGCCTCGCACTCGAAGAGGTGATCTCCAGACATGTGCCCGGCCCCGCAGAGTACACAATCCGGATTATCGATTAAAGCAATTCTGTATAAATGTGCTTGTAGTAGCCATGTCCGGGTATTAATCAGAAGCAGGCCACTGCTTCGCTTGAAGGCAGATTATTTGGCAACACGTTCTGACGGAGGATCGCCCAAACGCTTGCCCTCTGACTGTATCTCATGTAATTCTGCGGTTTTTTTTTCACACTTGCCTGGAGAAGTCGCTTAGCCGTTTCAAATGAAATGGATCCCTCCAGTTGGGTCATACCTGCCGCTGACTTGGCTAGTTTGTCCGCTTCTTCATTTCCCTTTATGCCACAATGGCTAGGGATCCACTGTAAAACTACTTCTACTCCCTTCTCGATTAGGTCGTTAATGGTCTTACGACTTCCAAAACGTCGTACGATTCAGACACTGCCCAGGTAGTCAAAGCCTTTATTGCCGCCTGCGAGTCAATAAATAAGACTACCTTGTTTACCGTTAAGTGAGGTATTTGTTTTAGGGCTAAAAGAATCGCTCTAACTTCCCCATAGAAATTGGAGGCAACCCTTCCTACCGGTTCAGCCAAACTAAAAACTGAGAAATAGAATCCCGCGCTCGCGTTGGAGACAGTATCCAATGCTGACCCATCCGAATAAATATGCATCCAAATATTTTTGGGGTACCTTTCAGTAATGGTTTCTAAGATCAGAGCCTTTAATTTGTAGTCAGCAGTACTCGTTTTTTCACCTCTCTAATAAGGTGCAGCATTCCTTCGGCGAGATATTTTTAGCCCGTCACTTGCATATTTGGAAACATCTGTCGCTCAGTTTTTGGGACAGCATACTTAGAAGATAACTCCTCGGCAGTCGATAAAAAAGTCTTTTGAGACTTTAACCTTTGAGGCGGTTGCCTATAATTGTTCCAATACTTTATTTATACCAGTACACTTTAATCGCTCACTGGTTTTTAGCACCGCCATATCTCTCCTAAGACTTAATGGTTCGATGCCTGATTGTATTTCCATTGCTATTATAAGCGTGGACTTTGGAGCACCAGTGATAATTCTCAGCGCTTGGTTCTGGGTGATATCTAAGTTGATCCCGGTGCTGTAGCAGTAAGTTCGGTGCCACACTCCATCACAGGTCTCACGTATGACTTGTATGCCTGGATTAGCACATCTTGAGATGTACCCCACTTAGTGCCGGTGGGTAGCCCGTAGTTTTTCATTTTTACTGGATATATCTAGAGGTTAGTATTATTTGTTCAAGACAGATTTTAGGTAGTCAAGTTTCATTGAAAATAAGTTTCCAGATCTGGTGTTATGGGCAGTAATACCGTAGGGTTAATGTGATATTTTGTTTCGTTTAATGATTTGTTTATTAACTTTGGCTCAGGACTGAATGATAACCAGCCATTCTATATTGCGTGGCCCAGTATGAAAAAGCTGCGCTGGCGACTGATGTTGTTAGTTTAGTTGGATATCCTGGCGGCACGTGATAACATCTTGGACGCAAACAACATCACCCCAAAAAATTCAAAAATAAAAAAAAACTTGCTAGATTCCACAAGAGCGGAAAAGCCAGTTTCAGAAATGAATAAGCTGGAATGAATCTCTAGCCAGTTATCTTCGCTAATTTCAGTGATCTACTTTTTTTTAAACAGAACCAACAAGTCAACATTTCTCATAGCAGAACTAAGAGATAGGATTTCGCTTGAAAAGCTAACTAAGTTATTCTTCAATTAAAACAGTAGCCAGTTGGAAGAGCTTTGATTACTGCCATAACTTCCCCATCTTCTATGAGCACTCTAAGATTCTAATCATAATCCAGCATTAAGCACCAAATCAACATTTTGTCTTATTTTTGTTTAGCAGCGCCGTTAAAACAGACGTGAAGCTAGCCATTCCAGAAATGAACTTAACCTTCAGCCCCGATTATCCAGTTTGTGTTATGAATATTGTTCCTTCTGAAGACAATCACCTATCCATGAGGATATGTCTTGCGCGAGGCATTTTATGATTGAACATGGAAAATAATCTTCTCTGACATAGAGAAGATTTATTAAATGTGTAATAGGATCCGAAGAGAGGGATCCAAAGCAGAGAGAGAGACAGAATCACTCTCTAGTTTAGGCCAGACTACAGTGGGAGGAACTGTTTAAATACAGCTGTATCAGCCATAGAAGGGAGTCTATCAGCAGTCTTACAGCAGAGTTCATACAGCAGTCACAACGCGTCATCAACCTTTCTCTTTACCTCTCACTACTATTTTATATGTTTTTTAGTGTAAAGTCCAGGCAGTTTGTGCTGCTTTTCTATTATACAGTGTTCAGCTTTACTTATAGTTTATTTTTCTATTTAACCTAATTTCTCTTTCTCAAACCTATTATAAATGTAATGCTTGCATTTGCTATCTTCAATTCCAAATCTTTCATTCATTCTAAGAGCAGCATTTCTTGCCATAGCATTGTCATGTTTATAAGTATATAAACTGAATAGCAGTCGATTTTGGAGCTCCTCTGTTAAAGTAGAAACAGATTCTAGATGGTATCAGTTTTGCTCAGTCACTTTTTGGAACTATAACGAGATTCATTGGAATTTTTGGTTATTATTGTATCACATGAGTTTTATAGACTTGCCTGAAAATCTTGATAAACACTGATCTTGAATATGAGCCGGTTCAGTAAAGTAAGTGTACTTGGGGTATTACAGTGATTGGAATTAACGTATGTAGACTGTCCAACATGTCCCAGAAGAAGTTTTTTTTTTGTTATTTTGTACAGGTGCGCAACAGCTAAGGTCCTTTGCACCTACTGCACTTATTCTTATTCTTGTAATTTCTTTTTTTTTTGTTAATGGTAACTAATCTACATTGCTTTATTAAAAATTTAAAACCTAATCCCTGCACTTGATTTGTAACCAACTCAATTGCACTCGAAACCTACCTTATCCATACTAGCTAATAAATACATTCATCCAAATAAATACTCTCACTCCATGTAAAAGAAAGCTAACCAATACAAACTTATCATTCATATTATAGAGTAGAGTACTTGATAATTCCTCTATTCCAGTTTACCCTAATCCTACTATGTACAATAAAAATATTTAGAAAAATAAGCTAATTTTCTATATAAAAAGCAACCTACTATTTTAATTCAAAAAAAGCCACTTATAAAAAAGAAAAACCCAATTTCTTTTAGATGTTGCACAGTCTTATTTATATTTTAAGTGCATCCATCAAAGAGTTAGGCATGCCTAAATTCTTCTCAAAGAGTTAGACATGCCCAGAAGAGTGCCACGTTGCTCTATCAGAATGTTATCTTTTTCCATAAACCGTATCATTTATAATTTTTTTATTTATTTACAAATCATAATATGGGCCAGCTCACCAAGAGCTTTACACATACAGATTAGAGGTAAAATATGTTATTCATAAATCTTGGTAGAGTCACGTTTCAGTCTTCTAGACTGAGTAGGTTCCCCTATGTTGTAGTGGGATGTTGAGGATAGTGTGTGAAGTGTGAGGAAGAAGTTGTCTGTTAATTTAGTCATGTGTGTGTGAATATCTGTAATGTCTAGTTCTCTGTGTATTTGTGTGTTTCTGGTGAATCAAGGGGCTCTTAAAGCAATTCGGAGTACTTTGTTTTGAAATGTCTGAAGTCGTTTCGTCAGTGTGTTGCTGGCAGTTATCCAGACTGGGCAAGCGTATGTCAACAGAGGTCTGAGAAGCGTCTTATAAAGAAGTACTGTACAGGAACGTTTGAGTGGTGTGTTTCTGTTTATAAGTGGATATAACTGTTTCAGTCGGCTGTATGTTTGTTGTAGTTTGTTGTAGTTTGTTTGTTGTAGTCTCCGGTGAGTCTGGTGTCAAGGATTACACCAAGATAGCACACTCCTTGGACCTTCGGTTTCCAAGGTATTTCCACGTTGTTTAGTTTAGTCGCCAAAGGTCTTCATTTTGAAATCTCCGAAGAGAAAAAATTTTTGCTTCTGTTTTAGGGATGTTGAGACGTAGCTTCCATTTTTGGAACCATTTTGTAATGATGTCTATAGTTGTTTGTAAGTCAGTGATGCTTTGGTCAATGTTGTCGTTAGTTGAGGCTATCATTGTGCCATCTGCGTATGTAGCTAAAGTGGCTAAAGTTGGTTCAGGTATGTCCGAACAGTAAAGATTAAATAGTATAGGGCTGATGATTGCTCCTTGCGGTAGTCCCGCGAGAATTTGGCGTCTAGTACTATATGTTCATTTATTATTAAATTTTATTATTCATTCAAAATTGTTTTTGAAGAGATCTCTCTTCCAAGGAATTTACTGTTATTGCAAACTTTAACATATTAATTATTCATTTTACATCGGTAATTATCTTTCTCGTGTAACTAATTTTCATTCTATCTCTCTCTCTCTCTCTCACACACACACACACTCTCTCGCTCTCTCATTGTAACAAGTATATGTTAAATGAAGTAAGTCACGAAATAACGCTTTAAATACCTTGTTTTCTTATTATAATGAATTGTTTTTATATTTTAAGTTAATTGTTGTTGAATTTATTCGTGTTTTTCCAAGTAATTTACATTTTATTAAAATAGCTGTGTATTTATTTTTAATGTAATTTTTTTTTTTTTATTATTATTCAATTTCTTTATCTCTAGAAAATCATATTATTATTTTTATAATTAGTTACAAATTGTTTACCAAGTTTTGGAAATATTTTTTTTTTTTACTTTTTCCTCTTCTATTCTGAGAAGTTATTTCTTCAGGGCAAAATTATTTATTAAAAAAAATTATTTTTTCAAAAGTAATTTTAATTTTGTATGACTTTTTTATTATTATTATTATTATTTTTGTGGATATTTTAATTTTATAAGATCCTTTTATTTGACCATATTGAGTTTTTTTTATATTTACGCAATAGAGAAAACTAGGAGAAAAACCATAGTGATTTATCTTGAATTAAAAGGAAGCTGACAACAATTGTGGTCTGATAATGTTGGGAAACAGTTTTATTGGCCGCACTCAAACAGCCTTAAAATTGTCAATTTTCTTTCTTTTTTTTTTTTTTTAGACTTGAAATTTAGCTTTTTTTGCTTAACTAAGCAGGTATACTTAAAGTAATCACATAATATTCCAGAGAACATTGCCAATAGCATTGAATGAACGCACTAAAATATTTGTAATCTTAACGTCACAGAGTGCTTTTCATGAAAGATGATGATGATGATGTAAGCGGAGGTAATATTATTGATATTACAGCTAAAATAATATTAATAATATTGATAGTCTAGTGCTACCCTTAGATTTTTTCTTCCTAGGAACCTCTACAGCTCACTGTTCTGTGATAGACAGTGTTGTCTGTAGCGAGAGAACACTGCCAGGAGGGCGGCAGTGCACTGAGAAGGCTCCGGGCGCTAATGACCACAGATGTTAAAGCGCCTGAAAATTAAAAAAAAAAAAAATTATAATAATAATATTGGTAAATTAAATTACCTGAAATGGATGGATGCGCATGATTATATAATGTGAACCATCCAATACCTCCGAAGATTTGACATATACACTGTCGCCCTGGTAGATACATATAGTTTGATAGATGGGCGCAGTGTTCTTCGGTGTTACTGGCACATCCAGCGGTTCCAAATTTAGCTTTTTTTAAAGAAGGAGTTGTTACTGAGCCCTTTGATTGCCCTTACGATCCAGCATCCACACGATCTGTTGCTATAGGAACAGTCGTGCATGACATGGATATGGGCATGTTTGCAGTGGTGGTACCACACAAGGAGGAGGTTGATTGTTGTTCGGAATCCTTTTTTGGAATATTTCAAGATTGAAAGCTTTCAAGCTTAAAATTTCTTTTCTTGGATAAGATATTGTGGACAATGACGCGTCCACGCAATCCACGAACGGGATTGATATATGAGGTGTCCGTTTCCACCATTGAGTAGCACGCACTCCCAAGAAATTCCAGGAATGTCTCCCATATCGCAGATATTTTGACTGGTAGACTCCATCAAACAGATGGACGTCTCCTGTAACACATCTGGAATACATATCAATTTCACAAAGTTCTCAGAAATAGTTCCGTCTTCAATAAACTCCACAGACTGAAAAGACTCCACTCGCTTTATCAGCTCCACTCGAGGACGTTTCGCTGGAGGTGCGTCGTGGTCGTCTTCGATACTGATCGGACTTGGAGGAGCGGTTTCCGCGCACTTTGGGCATTCTAAGTCTTGTGTGACTTCGCAGATGCAATTTTTTGTTGACATGCTATACAAATCTTAAATTTAACTGAACTGAAGCGAGAAAATATATAAATATATCTATTACACTTCAAATACTTTTTCAAATAACTTTTCATGAAAGTAAGCGGCGGACGGGCCGCTCGATTTACTGTTAGTAAATCAATGTGAAAAATGTTTCAAATAAAAATTATGAATTTGTAATTTTGCAGATAGTTTAAGTAAGCATAAAGAAAATCATTGACTTGGTTACAAGAAAATTTCAAAAAAGTCGAAACCAACTCCGGTAAAGAAGCACTCCTAATTATACAATTTTCTTCAACTTAAGAATTCTAGCAATGCTTTTAACACGCCTTCTTAACGCTGCTGTTTTCTCAGATTCCCCTCCCAAAAATCAATTTTCCTGGATAAATGTATCAAATGCATTTACGTCTATAGAGTATACAATGTAGAGAAAACTGTATGCCAACTTTTTACGCTATCTACAAAGAGTCACAGAATTGCCCTTCAATATAATGGCGCCCACATTAAACAGCAGAGCAGCGTTAAATACTTGGGCATACAATTAAACCAAACCTTTCTTGGAAAGATCATGGCATGAATTTGGGTGAGGGTGGAGAAAAACGCCTAAAACTTCTCAAGAGGTTGACAGGAGTCAAATGGGGCGCAACCCAAGAAGTGCTGACCAATGTATATAAGACCTGCGTGAGGCTTGCATTGGAATATGGTCAAGAGTTGTTGTCAACCGCAAGTCAAAGCCAGTCTAAGACCTATTGTAAAAGTTCACAACAATGTCCTTAGAATTACCACAGGCGCCGCAAAATCTATCTCAATTCTCGCTATAGAGCACAAACTGGGCTGGAACCACCTTCAGTTAGACGCGAAAGGGTCGCGATGAGACTTGGTGAAAAGCTAACAAGACTTCCAGTCTCTTTCTGGAAACAGAATAACATAGCCACCCAGCGCCTCAAAACCCAAAAAAAAAGTTGCTGGCTGCTGTTAGGGAGTTTGGAAGCAAGTACAACATCTTTGTTGGTGCGTGTAAACCATTTCCGCAGAACTCTGAGCAGGGCTCTCTTCACTTCTTCCTCATTTCTGAGCTCTTTCCAAAGAGTCTAGTCGCTTATCCCACAGCATCATTACTGTCTCATTACTTCCTTGGCAACATGTCCTTGCATCCAAAATAGGGCGGTCTACTATTACTGTCCAGGTCATTGAGTTTTCCGTGGCCTTCCCATACTATTTTAGAATCGATGACATTGAGCCCAATGCATTATTGACGGCTAGGTTATCGGATAGGATTACAATCTTCTGATCGCAATATTTTCTGTCGAGGTTAAATTGACGCATTTTCTGCCTGAGTAGTTAGTAAAAAATAATTGAAGGTGTAATGGAATCAGATATTTGATGTAATGGAATCGTTTGATGTGTGATTCCTGGAGTAGCAGATGTCTTGAAGAGGGCGGAAGTTAGTTTGAGAGATTTGGAAGTTAGTGCTCGAATTATTAAACGTTTTTTTTTATATAAAAATAAACTGTATTTTAACAATAATTTAAACCTGATAAGTGGTAACTAATAACTATAATAAAATACTTAATAATAATAAATAGAAGATAAATAGCTGATAAATTAGAATGGTTAAAATAACGAACTAAAGTGCACAACTACGAGAATGATAAGTTGAATATAACTGTGAATTGCCGCTCGTGTATAGTTTGGTCGTAGATGATATAATAATCATCTCGTCGTATATCATAGAGTTTATATATACTGTTGTTCACACTCACACCAAGATATCTGTCTTAGTGTGCGGCCTTGTGCGACCTTCGTAGTTTTCTGACCTTATTTAGTGGCCATACTTATGGCGGTGCCTGCCTTTTGATGCGAGAATTGATGAAAAGGCTTTGTTGTTTGTTTGTTTGACCGCGGCTGTCGGCGGCCAACAGTGTCACTGTTTTCACCTTTTGTAAATTATTTCTTTGGCGTACTTTGCCGATGTCAATGACTTTGCCATGTCATTACAAAGGAAACCGTTAGAGGCAGTTTTTTGATAAAAAAAATCGCCAAAAATTAGAGAACAAAATGTTTTTCTAAAATTGCACGTCTTATTAACTGATTTCTCCAAACTTGGCGCTATTATTTAAAATTATTAAGGCGGTTGATCATATATTTATATTGAAATGGTACTTCAGATAGGAGCCTAAAGGATTCTTACCTTATGAATTCAACAAAAATCAATTCATCGAATGATCAGTTTTTTTAAAGTTATGCGTTCAAGCATCTACATTTAGAATAAGAGTTTGAAAATATCACCTGAACGTTTTCGAGCAACTAGGAAAAACGGAAGAAACCTTAAATAGTAAATCTCACTTCCGCTTGTCTATTTTGATCAATATTTTCGTCTCACCAATCTCTTATACTAAACAAAAATGGAATATATCAATATTGCACTTTGTGATGACCCTTCATTTTTGGAAATATTTTGTTTTATACTGCGTCTCATTTTACTCTTGTCTAGATCATTTGTATCATTATCTGATAGATAGATAATAGATACATTGAGGAATAGCAAAAAAATAACACATCCACAGCAACATAAAAGATGTATTGCAGCTCTGTTTTCGTTTGTACATAGGTTCGGAGTGTGAGAGTATTTTGTACGCTAAATTCAAATCGTTGCGACTGTCTCATAACTTTTAAGTAACTTTGCAGGCCATATAGGTTGAATGGAGTTCGTATTTTTAGGATGAGCTACGCAGGTTTAATTGGCTCGTACCTTTACAGTTTCCTCAGTAATGTATCCATCTTGCTAATCGTAAGCGAAATTGTTTTCTATTATTGGCCGAAAAAGACCTTAAATTATCAAGTTACATTGTTTTTGTTGAAATAGAAATGTAGTAATGGATTGCAGTCTACATTAGAATGTCACTCTCTCACTTTTGGATATCGTTTCTACCAATTTCCATTGAGGTGGCACAGGATCTAATGATTTGGAGTTCACCAACAGATTCAGGCATTTTCACAGATAGCCAAATGTCTAGTTGGGCATGGAAAACTTTTGTTTCAAAATCCCTTAAAAAAGAATTTTTTCTAAGATCATTTCACTTTTCAGCCACCTTCTTTGATTACTTATTACTAATCAAATTCAAGCATTTGCTCATTATCAAGATCCTTGGTAAAACTGATTGAGAATGACGTCAAAGATATTTTAAATTCAATCACAGTGAGATTGGTAAAAAAAAATTCTTTAACTGTTTTAACATGAAGTAGGAAAATCGAAGTGAATTTTAAGGAACAGGATCATGATAAAATAATTCATGATCTTAATGTCTATGTCCAGAACTTATTTAAAATAACTTACTTCATCTAAGAGTTCCATTTGATTCTGTTTTTTTTTTTTTATATTATTTCTATTGTCTTTTATATTTTCAGTTTTATTTTTAGATTTAATAACTGAAATGCTTTTATCCTTTTAAATAAAATATTAGCACTACATTTTTTTTTAAAAAATTGATAAAAATAAAAACTTTTAGAAGTGAGCTTTTTAACAAATGAAAAATGAAAAATTAAATTTTATATAAGGGAGCTTTTCTATTTTATTTCGAAAGGTTGCACATTTTTTTTTTTTTTTTTTAACTTTCTAAGAATGTATAAAATGTGTACATTTTACTGCATATTTTAATGTATCCACGTATATTATAAGCAATGGGAACATTAAATTTTTTTTTTTCAGCCGTATAATGTGAAATTTGTAAATCAAAAGTAGATTGCTTTTACTCACACGTGAAGAAAAGTAATATTATTCATCTCTAAATAATCCGACATCTAACGGTGATATGCGCAAACATAAATGTATTTCATAACAAATCTTAAATTACCACGGATTTGAGATTATACTAAAGTTAGTATATGACTTGAATTAAAGTACACTCTCTTAGTATTTGAAACCTTTCGTATGTATTTTTTATTTATATCAGTTATGTAACTAATTTTATGTTCAATACGTAAGTGAAGTATTTTTAACATTCTCGTCCCTGTAGAAGTCAATATCTGATCTCGGTTATAAAAAAAAAATAAAAACAAATACTCAGTGTTTAATAAATAATATTATTACTTAAAAGCTTGAAACTGCAATGAATTTCTTCCATTATGTTTGAATTTTACCTCTAATAGAAATGTGCCCAGATGAGGTACCTAAGACAAAAGTATTGCGAATAAGTAGCCATGGCGAATCTGAACTGAAACTTACTTCAACTCTTAAAACTGAAACTTACTTCTGATTCTGATAGTACTGCTTGTTCCTTTAGATAAGCAGCTGACAAGTGCCAAACGGCCTTCTCGGCAAGTATATTGTTGCTCATTTATTATTTTTTTAAACAAAACTCTGATTTGAAACACGTGTTTCTTTTATTTCAGATAAAAAAGAAGTTGTAGATAAAATGACATTTTTTTTTTTTTTTAAATTGATATTTACACCTGTTATAAAACTTAACAATAGTAAATTTGTTAACTGTGGACAATTTATAGAAACAGGAGCGGAGAAATTACTCAGTAGTGAAATTCCGAGTTATTCAGTAAGTAGATCACAAGACCACTGACGTTTTAGTCTTCATGTTAAATTTATAGGGTTAGTTAGGAATGCAAGTTCACGGACAAAATAAAATACGAATCTCTCCGAATTTCCCTATGGCGTCACCGGGTCTTATCGGGTTACCCCAACCAGTCCTCAAATGAGAGCTCGATTTGGAACGGTTCCGCTGCCTGGTTCCGAAATAGGAACCGGATTTCCTTTCGCCCAGATAGCGCCAACCACTGAAAATAATTAAATCTTAACGGCAGCCTATCGCTTCGGAGTTTTCCTAGGGCTTAGGATCGACTGACTCTTGTGCAACAGCTGTTCACAAGAAATCCTTCTTCACATCAGTCCTCCAGGGCTTCGCTGGAGTATTTGCTACTACCACCAAGAACTGCACCAGCGACGTCCCCAGGCGGGCTCTCGCCCAGAATCTTCTGCCGCAACCCTTTTACTCGTCAAGACATAATATTAGAATGAAATATGCTATATAATTAACAATATCGCAATTTAAAAAACTACAACATTAATTAACACACAGCTTATTAAACTATCTTTGTCATTGACGGCAGTGTGTAGGCACGACCCTACAGCGCCATCCATTTTCAGGGCTAGTTGTTTCGGCAGGTGAGTTGTTACGCACTCCTTAGTGGATTTCAACTTCCATGGCCACCGTCCTGCTGTCTTAAGCAACCAACGCCTTTCATGGGCATCAATTTAGGCGCCTTAACTCTGCGTTTGGTTCATCCCACAGCGCCAGTTCTGCTTACCAAAATTGGCCCACTTGCCACTCTGATCCGATTCCCAGGGCTTCACTTTTAAAAAAGCCGGAGGTCTCATATATTTGGAGTTTGAAAATAGGTTGAGGTCGTTTCGACCGAGTGCAAGCTATCCTGAGGGAATTACTTCAGAGGGATCCAGCTACTAGGAATTTTTTTTTTTTAACTTCAAATTTTACTCATTTATTCAAACATAAATATAATGGCGGCGGAGGGTGACAAGTACCAAACTATGAACCCTGGCCGGCAGGTATAGCATTGTTTTCCAGCAGGGCGCTCTAATAACATTAAGTAACTCCATTAAATTACCACATCAAATTAGAATTGCGCGTTGTCCAAACTTTTTTTTAACTTATCTGAAAGTATTACTTCATACTTACTTACAAACTTAGTTAAAACATAGAAATAGTAATAAATCTGTTTGTTCCCCTAATGTTATATAACTTTCTCTCAACAATATTCGATAACTGTATTTTTATTAAAAACTGGAGATGTAAAAAGAAATTGTTTTTTTTTAAAAAAAAAAAAAAAAAAACAAACAAATATGTACATGAGAAATAAAAAAAAATAAAAAAAATTGTGTGTAAATACAGATGAATCTCCCTGTATAGTAAGGGAAACTCCCCAGTGATCTGGTAGCCCTGCATCACGCTGGGGTTGCTCCCCCTAGAGTATAGAATAGTGGGGCGCGCGCGCGGACTAATGTTGAGTTGACTGAGTGAAGCTGGCACAGCCCTCAGTCCGCACATAGGGTTCGTACTGGTGACTACTGTCCGGTGTTTAAGTTCTTGTTTATAAAAGTTAATAATTTGTTTTTTTTTTTTTTCTTGGAATTAACTTATCCTGATAATCGGCATTTTTACTGTATTATCTATTGTACAAATTTAATAATTTATGTAACTGTTTTGTGAATTTAAAAAAAAAATTGTTCAACGTAAAGGAAAAAAAGGAAAACATTAGAGAATAAGGAAAACTTAAGGGGACATATATAATACAAATTTGACAACAAAGTGCATATTTTAATAAATATATATATAGTGTTGACATTTTTTTTTTTTTTTAATTTTTTTATAAACATTATTTCGTGTCATGGTTCCTTGATCACGTGTGAAACATGTACGGACACAGATACGCAGAAGCGCAATATACTCCGCCACTTCCACGAAGAAATCCACCACCAAATAGGTAGGCAAATTTATTTTTTTTTTGTTTTGCGCTTACAAATTGAATGATTAATCTTTCAGTTGATTATTTTATTTTAAAGAATTATAGAATATAATTCAGATATGAAAATTTGATAAATAATTAAAAATTGATAATTAAAAAAACAACAAAAAGAAAATGATAATTTATCAAAATGGTATATGGCTGTCAAAACTGTACCCAATATTGATGGACTACTTTGCTTTAACTTCAATCATTCATTGATAATATTAGTATAAATAATAGCGTTATTATATGAATTTATCAGTTTATACGTTCACTTGTACATCTGAGGAAGAATCTATTTAGGTGTATGATTTTTTTTTTTGTCGCCGTGTCTTTAACAGTAAATATTTACAACTTGTTCTCATGTGTTTGCACATAAATGTAATATATCAAAACTGATTTAATTATACTAGAAAATGTATTATTATAACTTAGCTTATTAATAAATTTATCTTAAACAATTTTTTATTTTTTATTTTTTATTTTAAATTCGGTCAATTGAAACTAATATTACGTACACATATTAGTGTTCATTAATTTTTTTCATTCATTAAAACTTGTGCTGAGGATTTTTTGTAACATATATTATTTATAGCATCATGATTTTCATGTTCCCTTATAATTCCTTAAAGTGGGATTCATCGCTTTTGGCTAAGATTTTTTTTTTTTAGATGATTTTAAAATATATTTCAGATTGTTTTGTATATTCAGGATTCATTTTTTTTTTTTTTTTAAATTATTCCTTTTTTTTTTTGAGACAGTTTATCTCAAAAAATAAATATTGCAGATAGATTAAATATGATACCTTCTCTGGGATTCACAAAGAGTTCACGTAGAGCAATATATAAGATAAAGTAACTAGCTGAAACATCACTTGGCAGAATTAGTTTCATGTCTCCAATGACATTTTTTTTTAACACGATATATTTTTATTGATATGCCCATTTTAGAAGAATAAAAATTCTGAGATTGAATGAATAAATTTTTCACGGAAATTATTTGTAATTATAAGTAAAACTCGGCATCAATTTTTTTAAATAAATATTTTGTATGAATACAAAAAATTTTTTCGTTTTGATTAATTAATATTTTGTTTCAATATATCTATATTTTTTTTTTTTTTAAATGAATTTTCATTCGAAAATTGTATCTTTTTAATTAATTAATTATCACCTAATAATTGTATTTATAATTTTTTGTTTTTTAATAAGATTGAACGTGATGTCAAATAATTATTGATAAATTTAATCGATTTATAATATTATAGGTATAATAAAAGAAAAAAATGATAATGTTTACGGTTAAAGCGTCAACATCAGTTACTCATAAAATTAAATAAAAAGTTAAATAATAATTTAATTTTTCCTTCTGTGCGGAAAACTTTCACTTAATTATTAAAGTCCTTTTTTAAAAGTGTTTTTTTTTTTTTCTAGTTGTCCGATAAAAATCTAACTTTATTTTTCACCCTACAGTTTTAAAATAAAAAAAAAAAAAAAAACTCTCTAAACAAGGAGAGATTAAACTCTCTTTGTTTAATTATAAATGATGAAACAAAGAAATATTATCTTTCAGCCTTGTTTAATATATGAACTCCTAAATAGCAAACTACCCCCATCTTGTCTTTTGTTGCAGTCGTCTGTAGACTGCTTTATGTATATATTTTCATTTTTTTTTCCGTACCATAGTTAACAATCTACAACTAACCGTGAATTGAAGGGGGGTCACACCAATTAGTGGGTACACCGAATAGACTTAAATGAATGAATGAATGAATGTCAGAGAATGTGGTAATGTTCTGAAGTTTTATGTTTTTTTTTTTTTTTTTTTTTACTTGTAAGAAAACTCGGGGAAAAGGAGAAGTTGTTAGTATGAAAGGGGTGTGTTTTGTAGAATTCCCTGTTAAAGAAGGGGGAGAGTTTTTTTTTTATTTTTTTTTTTTCACTTTCTTTCTGAAGAAGGTTGAGAGAAAAGTCTGAAAAAACTGTGTACGCCTTCTCACACCCAAGGTATATACCGCCGCTCGTCAAACAATACGTTCTCTACGTCTCAACTCGTGTCTAAAAATCTCTACACTTATTTAGAATTTCAAATCTTTACTTTCAACAATCCTCAGCACTTTATTATCTATGCTTAGTACAATCTTTTGGTTTAAATTAAATTAAAGTTTTACCATTTATTTTTCATATTTTTTTAATAATAATGAATTGTAATTACAATCGAATATATATATAAAAAATTATTGCCAATAATATATTATTAATAAATAAATTCTTTTCCCATCGGTAGTTTATATAATATCTTCTACTTATGTTTACTGTTCTACATTTTTTAGATACCTCATGATTCTTGATGGTATTAACAGTATATAAAAGATAAATTCCAACATTTCTGTAAACAATCTTTTTGACTTTGACCAAAGAAGATAAGATATAAATTGAGCAGATTTAAGCGCTGCGTTTAGCATAATTTTTAGGAAATCCTCTGCTAGGATGGTTTACTGTTTTGGGATGATTTGCGGACTTTAACATGATATTATATGAGTTAATTTTAAATAGAGGAGAGATTCAAATATATGTGTAGTTATTACGAGCAGAAAGCATTAAATACTAGTACAAGAGAGTACTTATACACCAGAAGAATTTTACTAATTCGAGAATATTATCGAATGAACAATTTAAATCCATTCAATTAATAATTTACACGAGAGAATTACCATTTCTTTCTAATTTTTTCAACTTCAACAACAGTTTAAGTTTGTTTTTTTGTTTTCTTTGTGCGCATAACATAAATATAAGCGCTATTTGACGAACTTATCAGAATTAGGTCTATCCATCGAACTTGAAGTAATAATTAAATAAAGCAATGCAAACGCAATGATGCAAACTACACCATTATTTTGTAATTGTTTTTTAGTTTTTTTTTTTTAATTAATAGTGATTTTTAAAATGTGTATTTCCCCCCCTTTTTCTGGGTAGTATACTATGAGTGTAAACTGATTTTAATTTATCACAAGACATCATGATGTATTTTGGTCGAACTCACGAAACTGATCAGTGACCCAAAAATTAAGTAAGCCTTCTCACTAGATAAATCTTTTAATATTTCTCTATTTTTTTAATTTTTTTTTTTTTTAATATTTACTATGGATATTGAACCGAGTAGTTTCATAGGAAACCTGATGACAGCGCATATCTGTGAAATAGAAACAAACCAAAAAAACAATCGAAATCTTTCACGACGTATGAAATTAAAAGAGCAAGTGATTTGCGTAAAACTTATTGCTTTTTGGAAGTTGGTCTCTGTATTCGAAACTTTACGAAAATGCTTCTTTTGTTTTGGAATAAAATAAATTTTTATGCTTGAATAAAATATTCACCAATATTAATATTTTGAAAAGTAGAATGTGAAAAACTTTTTGAATAAGAAACCAGTTTCGTATTAAAAAAAATCTTCTCAATTTTCATTTAGTTTAGAAAAGTTGATTTTAATATTCTGACACAATCTCAGGACTTATAATAATTCTAAAGTTATTCGTAGCAATCTAATAAAAATTGAATATCCCCTAAATATTGATCACTTTTTTTTTTTAAACTAATTTTTTAAGCAATTTTGTTTTTTTTATTTCTAGATAATTATTAAGATCCATTTTGTATTTTATTTGATTTTTCTGAAGGTATATAAAGTATATTTATATATTTTTATGTATTATATTATAAAATATTACATTTTTCTGAATAAAATAAAGTAATAACCGAACATTTAATAAGAATGAATATGAATAATATAAAAATTACAAAATATTTTAAACAGTGGCAAAAGCCTCTGTCTGTCTGTCTGCTAAAGATCACTTGTTCACGGCTAGAGTTTTTTTTTTTAAATAAAATCAAATGGAAAAAAAAAATGAAACAACATGGTAATAAGATCAAAATACAAGTAAGATCGAAAAAGAAAGTAAACTATTAAAATACAATAGAAAAAAAAAAAACTGGTGTGAAACACTCACATAACTTTCTCTTACTCTCCTGTTCTCAAAATTATAATTGACAAATCTTATAGTTTGTGTACCACCAAATTTAACGAAATTCGTCGAAAATTGAAAAAAAAAAACAGTTCAGTAAAAGCGCACTTCCGGTTTACTAATTTTCTTAAAACTCGGAATTTTGGCCATATATTTATTTCTAATTAATTTTGTTTGGATGATAGAATTGTATGGAAGCACTATGATAGCAATTTAGAGGAAGCTGTAACCACCCATCCCCTAAAACAGCCCTTAAATGAATTTTTACCCCAAGAAATGTGTTAAATAAAAGTTATAGATCATTGTATGTTTAGTTTATATAAGAAGTTTCAAGAAAATCGTCGGAGCCATTTTTGAGAAAATTGCAAAAACGTAAAAAAAACAACTAGTAAAGTAGTACTTCCGGTTGAGGAATTTTGACAGATAACGTACTGTCTGTTCCCATGGTGATACCTAAACGTAATATCAAGTTTCAACTTTCTACGGTTTTTCATTTTTGAGCTATGCTGTTCAGATACTCACACACAGCCCTAAAAACCACTTTTTTGGACTCAGGGGACCTCAAAACGGATATTTCCGGTGAAAACTCGATATCGAAAATTTGACACGATTACAATACTTCCTTCCTCTTACTAGGAGTAAGAGAATGTAAAAAGTAAACGAAACAAATTAAAAGGCAGTTACATTTATATCTTGCTTGCCACGCAAGGCGAGCATAATGGAGTATTGTCATTGAGGGTTCGTTTGATTCGTTAAGAAGGATGTAAATATCTTTTTTTGACAACGTGCGTTTATCAAAATATTGAAGGCGGAATCCTACTAACAGGGAACACTCCCCCAGAAACTGATATATTTCCTCTTGAGCAGCATAATAACATAGGGGGAGCATTTTTCCAAATCAAGGTCTTTGACTAGCACGACCTATAATTTAGATAAAGAAGTACCCCTCTTGGATTTAAAAAAAATAATAATACATTTCTGAGAATAATAGAATGACAGAAAAAGTTTCTGTTAATGTCTATTTTCAGATATTAAATAATTATAAGCACGCTCAGACAAAAGTACTGCTCAGCTCATAGATTCCTTCAGGCGAAACACCCTAATACTCTTACCGAGTATCTAAAGCATATTGAGTATGCCAATTCTGTATGCTAGCAAGAGATCCATCAAAATTACAAACACTTGTTTGTAAAAGATTTTTTTTTTAATTCTTCAACTTATTGCTTTAAGGAAATACAGTTTTTCTTTTTAAAAAATGAAACTTTAGAAGAAAACTTAAAACGGAAATAAATAAAACAAAAAATAACAAAGTTGGATTTCAGGGGTAACAAATTTTGACCAAAACAAAATCTTCGTGTCGTAACCATACAGACCAGTCCTTTTTTTCTATGTGTGTACTCAAGGAACCTCAAAATATTTCCGGTATAATTTTAGTTTCCAAAATTGTATACAAATCGAAGTACTTCCTCCTAAGCTAATGAAATAAAGAACAAATATGTTTACCGGAAACTAGTAAGTTGGTTTTTTGACTTCGCATTGTGCTGATCGTGCGTGTATTTTTATACTATTTCTGTCTTTCTCTGAAAGAGTCAGTGTTGCCATTGTGTCAAATTTTCGAAATTGCCTTTTTATGGGGAAATACATGTTTTGAAGTATCCTGAGTCTGAAAAACATGTTTTTAGCGAATAGTTTGTATGTATATGAACAGTATAATCTCAAAAAAACAGAAAATCACGAAATTTCTTAACCTCATCTGCGGTAATATATCGTATGTAACCACACGTAGGTTTTGACAAAAATCCGGAAACCGGAAATACGACTTTAATTTCCAGTACTAACTACAGTTATATAAATATCCTATAACTTTTCATTTTTGATATATTTTCCCGGAATAACTGATTTATTAGGGCGGTTCTGAGGACACAGTAACGTTATGCATTGCATACAATATTAGTGTTCTTTAATTTTTTTCCATTAAAACTGGTGCTGAGGATTTTTGTAACATATATTATGTATAGCATCATAATTTTCACGTTCCCTTATCATTCATTAAAGTGGATTCATCGCTTTTGGCTAATATTTTTTTTAGATGAGTTTAAAATATATTTCAGATTGTTTTGTATATTCAGGATTCATATTTTTTTTAAATTATTTTTTTTTTTTTTTGCGAGAGTTCATCTCAATAAATATATATTGCAGATAGATTAAATTTGATACATTCTCTAGGATTTACAAAGAGTTCGCGTAGAGCAATATATAAGATAAAGTAACTAGCTGAAACATGACTTGGCAGAATTAGTTTCTTGTCAAAGTGGTTTTTAGCAAATGGTCTTGTGTGTGTGTGTGTGTGTGTGTGTAGGGATGTGAACAGCATAGCTCAAGAACGAAAAATCGTATAAAGTTCAAACTTGATATTACGTTTAGGTATCACCATGGGATCTGACGGTGCGTTATCTGTCAATATTCCTCAACCGGAAGTACTACTTTACAAGTTTTTTACTACTTTACAAGTTTTTTTTTTTTTTTTTTTTTTTTTTTACT